>WOVY01002525.1:0-54418 GCA_013436015.1 Rhipicephalus annulatus | reverse complement strand
GATTCAAACAATTCATGATTTAAGCTCGGCTATAGACGATCGCAAACAAGTTGATGTAATTTGTATTGATTTTGCTAAGGCCTTTGATGTTGTAAACCACACTAAACTGCTATTTAAACTGAGTAAAATGGGATTCAGCGATGAAATTTTAAATTTGATTGGCGCCTACCTGAGTAAGCGCAAGCAAGCAGTGAGGATTGATGGTTCTTTTTCAGCTACGCTAGATGTGTTTTCAGGTGTACCTCAAGGGTCCGTGCTTGGACCGCTGTTGTTTTTGTTGTACATAAATGACATAAGTACTATTGTAAAGCCACCTGTTAAGATGAAACTTTATGCTGATGATTGTTTGATTATATGCCTGTAAGCTGTACTGATGATCAACTCGAGTTGAATAAGTGCCTTGAAGATTGGAATTGTGGTGTTGCGAATGGTATATGCAAATTAACTATAAAAAAACAACATATGTACACATTACCAACAAAAAAAAATGTTCTCAATTTCCAGTACAACATCGGGAGCAACAAACTCGGTAAAACGTCCCATTTTAAATACTTAGGGGTGACGATTACGAACAACCTAACTTGGCACCGTCACATTGTATCGGTTTGTTCCGAGTCATATAAAAACTGTGTTTTCTACGAGCAAAGATGCATAAAACACCGAAACATGTAGAGCTGCTTGCATACCACACATATATTAGACCTAGACTGGAATACGCCTCTGTGGTTTGGAGCCCTCACCAGAAACCATGATGCCCCCATTGAACTTTTAGCACTCGCACTGACATCTTTCGGTGGTCATTTTTCCCAGACGCTATAGAACAATGGAATTCCTTACCCTAACATGTTATTAATAGTACCGATGTGCAAACTTTTGACAGAGAAATTGATGCTTATTTTGGTAATGGTTGAAGTACTGCCCATTCTGTTTTCCTGTGTTTATTGCTTAGTGATGTTCTGTTTGTACTCATATTGTACTCCCTCCCTGTTATGACCCTCAAGCGAGGGTTGAAAGTATTATTAAATAAATAAATAAATAAAATAAACTAGTGCATAATCTATCGTCGAATGCAGCCTTCCTACCTCCCATGTTATTTGCCTTCACAGTTCCCAATACTGTTGCAAATAATCAAATCATGCCTCTCACACATAGCCATAATCAATTTGCCTGTTGGGTCAGTATACCCATCTATATCTTCTACGTGCGTATTCATATCTCCTAGTATATTTATCTCCTACTCTCCCCTTAATTCTTGAATGTCCTTTGATATACACTCCACCATTGCATGGTTTTCATCTCTGGCCTTTGCTCCCTTCCACAAGTGCACCAAACCAAGGAGTGTCATCTGCCCATCTACTTTCCCTCTTAACCATAAATGTTCCATGCATCCCTGCTTGACTTTTTGCCAACCAATACTTTCATGTATGAATGCACCCATTCTACCCCCCTTTTAGCTGCCTTGTGTTCTATTGCAATATTCCATACGTAGTCCGAATTGCAAGGTGGTTGCTCCATGTCCCGAGGGTGTGTATCCACAACCCCATATACCATCAACTCCGCCTGCCTCAACTGCTTTTATATCTCTTCCCAGTTTAACCTATTCCTGCCACCTTGCATGTTAATATAGCCTACATGTGACTTAGCTGGGCCCTTGTGCTTACGTCGATTTCTTTTCCCGCGTACTCCGTGTGGCTTGAATATTTGTGCCCTTTTAGAACCGGCTTTGGGTACACTGTCTGCATCAGAGCTCCGGGTCCCCCTAAAAAAGATGTGGCTTGGCGACCTATTCTATTACCGACCCTGCTGCCCGTTGCACCACTGTAGTGAATGCCATCCTGCGCAAAGGGGCGAGCGCCGGGCTAGTACACATCTTGGTTCACTTACATTACGCTGTATCCGAGTTGCCGGCCCATATACCCTTGACCACACAGTTAGCCTCCACTACCCTCCTTTGAATCCCATGAGACTGCCCCCAGACCTCTGTGACTGTGTATATGGTCACATGCACACTCCCAGAGGCGTCTGGGAGCTTACGCATCCCATCCTCTAACTGTCTCTGAAGGTTCTCATCCTTGCCCTTCAACACATCATTGAGCCCAGCATGAATAATGACGAGATTTTCGTCCTACATGTTGTCCTCTACAACCTCCTGAGCTTTGGCCAGTGCGTCCACAATGCTCTTCCCTGACTGGGCCTCCACCCTCGCTTTCCCACCTTCCTTCACTGTCGTGAAGACGCCATCCCTAACCCTGGCCACGTTAGAGTCCCCCACCACTAGGACCCTTCTATGCTCCAATCGCTGGCTTCCTGTTTGTAATGGCGCCCCTGTTTGCTTCACCTGTTTCTGTCTCTGCCGTCTGTCCTGTGTTTCTGCCCTGCTCGAAGACTGCCGCGCCACCGAGCTGTATGTTCTCAGAGCCTCCGTGCTGTGGCGAGACACTGCGGCCCCTTGACCTCTCTTTTCGCCTGTTCCTTCCCACCTATCGCCTTCTCCGCTACCCACGCCTTCCATCTCACACCGCTCGGGGCCGGGGCAAAGTGCCATTAGCTCCTTTACCCGCTGCTCGAGCTCAGTCAGCACTTCCCGTTCTTCTAGAAAGGCGCCCTTCCTTTGCTCTATTAGGCTGGCGGTAGCCTCGTCCCACTCACGTGACACTCCGAGCTGTTTTTGGAGTTCTATACTATGTTCCCGTTCCGCCCTAAACTCCCACTAAAGTCCCTCGATGCTAGCCTCCATGCGCTGCACGGCCGCCTTCAGTGCCTCGCACAGTGCACATGAAGCTCGCCTTCTGCGCGTCGACCAATCTCGGGAATTTTGTCTCGTCCAAGTAGCACCAGCGCTTGCATTCTTCGCACTGCACCAGCTCACTCTCGCCCGTGGTTTTCCTAGCCTCCTTAGCCAACGCCCGCCCGACCATCGGCCCGAGCGCCCGAGAGCCCTAAGCTCAACCCTAATCCCACTATCCAGCCGCCTCTGCTAACTCTCCTACCTGAACAACTGTTAGAAGCTGCCGCCTACACCGCACACACTCGTGTTCAGTTTCGCTGGTAGATCCTCTCTAGGTCCTCTTCATGTTCGGCTCAAGCTGTTTAACAACTAACCGGGTGCCCCGAACTTCTTCAAAACAGCCGCCTACCCAGTTCACGTGGTCAACGCCACTGCAACGTTGCCCGTGTCGCACACCTACAGTACTCGCAACGCAAGTTATTGATTAGGAGAGAAAAAAATAATAATGGTGTTTACAAACACAAAGAAAAAAAGAAAAACTTATCTCTCGTTGCGCGCTGCCCCTGCACCAACCGACCTGCTCGACCTTGCACGACCTGACGTGCAAGGTCGACTGTTAATACGTTATGACAGTTAAGCCATACGTCGATGTAAAGAGACAAAATATACATTTTCTCTCTCTCTCTCTTGATTGGACTCATTTTCTCCAGCAACGAGAAAATGCATTGGGGTCGCTGTAATGAATCTAATGATCTGATTTGTCGCTTCCAGTTTGTGTTGTTCACAGCCGAGCATATTTAACCTCTTCACAGACAGGCAAGAGATAAGGTATAATATGCTGTCACTTTTAAACTTGTTGAAACTGAAGCAATAAGTAAATGCATCTTCCCTTAGCTTTGACTAGGTGTGTCAAGGACTCGGACGGGTACAGAAGGCCACCTCTGTCTGTATAACGTGTGAGGCATGATTCTGCCGGAAGCAAGCTGGGATTCTCAGAGTGAAGCATCGACCTGCTACATTCGTTGCACTTCGTGTTTTTTCCCCAGCTTCCGCGCCACATAGCCACTGACGCGATAAGTGATCCGGGAGTCACTTTTGCGTCCAGTGAGATCAGTGCGGTCAGGGGGCGCTTCACAAGCAACAATCATTTCATGAACCTCATTGAGGCACCCCAAGTTTAGCAGCTCATCCAGCTTATTCTGCAGTTTTATAGAACTATTGCGGACGCCCGGACATAAAAGGCTGCTCAGAACTCCATAAGGTATGTTTCCACTGGAGGATGACTGTGCCAAACTGTAAAAACTGAGGCAATTCACAGAGATAAAAAAAAGTTGTGTCGGTGAAGGGTGGTAATGCAAGCCAGACATTTGCCCGACACACAACGCAGTTCTTTTCCAGTGGTTTGTCAGCGCGAGGAATCGCATGGTCCCAGGCCTTTCGCCGTTCATCGTCTGCGGGAGCAGAGAAGAGAGACGCTTTCTTCCCTTGTTTTGCTGACCGAAACATATCCCGCATTGCATCTAGGTGAAAAACAGTGTCTTTGCTGTTTACTCATCACTGTGACATGATCACATTTGCATGTATTGTTCCCGAAGGAGTCCAAATAGGAGCGCAGACGTCGCAACTTGCGAGCACACGAGCAAGCGACCAAATTGCCGCGCCAGCAGCTGGCGAGCGCTCTCGACCAATCTGGATGGGTAAATTGATATGGTAGGGTATAGGTGTTCTGTGGCTGTACCCTTTAGAGCTGGTGGTGGCTAACGCCACCAAGCCGTAATACTTAGTGAACCACGAATTAGATTTATTTCTTTTTTCCTTTAAATAGTGAGGTTGAGGACTCGTACTTTGCAGTGAAGGGTTTAATTTTCACTCGTGCCTTGATCTGGATGAATGGATGGATGGATGTGACTGTACCCTTTAGATCGGGCGGCGGCTATCACCACCTAGCCGTAATACTTAGTGAACTAACCACTAGATTTATCTTTTTTTCCTTTCAATAGTAAAGTTGGACGGGTAATTTGCAGTGAAGGGTTTAATTTTCACTCGTGCCTTGACTTTAGCCACCAATCAAATAACCTCCTTCTAGTTAAGTCTACTCGCTTAAAGTCTATTTTGCCCTCCCTGTCCCTAAACCCCAGTGCTTTGAAAAACTCTGTGCCATCATCCTGAACTACAGGGAGAAGCCCTTTACAGAACATTATCAAGTGTTCGGCAGTTTCTTCTTCCTCTCCACGCGCACTGCATATTGTGTCTATCCCTTCGTATTTGGCCCGATATGTCTTGGTTCGCCATACTCCCGTCCTGGCCTCAAACAGTAGAGAACTACCTCGAGTATTATCATAGATCTCGGTGGCGACCCTCGCGCCGCCTCTCGGCGAAGTGAAATACCAGCACTCCTTCTTTCAAGGCGCGGCCGGGACGATGCTGTTCTGTGATGCTGTGCTGACACCTCTCCTTTTTCTGGGGATTCGCTCAGAGAATTTCAAGCTGGACGCTCGTGCCTCGTAGGTGTTCTGTGGTCGTGCCCTCGCGATCTCCGACGACAGCGTAGCTCCCGCCGACCGGTTCGCCCTCCGCGGTCTCCTGACGCCGTGAAGCTCTCGCATAGGGGTACCCCTTCCTTGGACTGCTTCGACCGGACCCCCACTTTCCTGTCTCCTTCTATTTTTCGTCGCTTGCCTTCTTTATCTCTTCATCTGGTTCCTTCTATTCTTTTTATCCCTTCTCAACCCCACTCCTATAAGGCACTGCGCCGTGTCGCCCTTCAGGCAGACAGAAATTAGGTGCCGTTTTCCTCTTCTTTACAACCACCACCACCACCCTCCTTCTAGCCGCCATAACGATGCTGCAGGGTTCTTGTGTCGGGTGCGGGCCCAGCTGATGGAGACGCCGCTGCGAAGGCGAGAACAAAGTTGACGCTCGCACGCGTACTGGCAAACCGCCTACGATCAATGGGAAGCCGGCGCTATCAAGGTGCTACAGAAACGCTCTGCGCACGCCTGTGTCGACACTGCCGAAAGACTCGTAGCTCCGTTTGCAACGATCGCCGAAAGCATCGAAGTCGGCGCAGATATGCGGTAAAAAAAGGAAGGTGGTGTAAAGAGTTCATGTGCGTACATTGATCGTAACTTGGTAAGTCTTGTTGCAGCTCAAAGAGCCGGTGTCTGAGCACTTGAGAGCCTACATCGCGCAGTTCCCTTCACTCGATCGGCCACACAATCGGCTCGGCTTGCACTCAGTCTGTCATATCTTAGGCTACTCGTAGTGACTGCCACCGCTAGCGATTATGATAGCGATGCGAAATTAGAAGCACGAATATCTGTAGCAGCGCCTCGGAAGACTTCCGAACGAATATCTCCGTGCGAAGCCGTTCCGTTCACATAAGGAGCAAGAGGCCGCGCTATTATTAGAAGATGCGGGTGACAGCGTATTCCATTTAGGCCAAATACACATGAAAATCTACTGTATGTTCTGCATATACAGAGCCCGCCTCCAACCAGCTTTTTTTTTTTTTCTCACTTCACCGCGATGCATGCCTGTAGAGTGGTGAAGCGTTGACAGCACGAGCACTGCCATACTACAAGACGAGCACAAGCAAGGGGTTTGCGAGTAGTGAATTTCAGAAGCGAATTTATATGAGTCCAGTAGCAGTATAGCCAAATCTAACTCTTAAACGAACCTAATACTCTTCTGATAGTTTTAAAATAGTAATTAAGGAAACACTTTTAAATATAATTAATCCTAAAACTCCACAACAGTTTATTTGATATCCGCTCGCCTTTGTGAACTCGCGACCCGGACCCGATCGAGGCCATGGAGACTTCCCTTGACACACCGGCAATCTTTGCCGTCGACATCAGGCTCCCGCTGTTTGGACAGCCGACCCGCAGCTATGGTTGCTGCAGGTAGAGTCCCAATACACTGCTCGTTGTATTGCCGCTGAGCTAACAAGATACCACCACGTCCCACCGGGAATAGCGAGCGAAATACGTGATCTCCTGGTCGCTACACATGTAGATAACACGTACACAACACTCAAACTGCTGCTCAACAGTCGCCTCACACACTTGGAGCCTCAGCGACTGCTGCAGCTACTGCACGACACCGAGCTTGGGGACCGGACGCCAAGCCAAATGTTGTGCCACTTGAGGCAGCTGTTGCACACGGCCGGTGCAACCACCACTGACGCCCACAGCAGACTACTTTGCGAGCTGTTGCTACAGCGACTTCTGGTCAACGTGTACATACTCTTCGCCTCAGCTGTCGACAAACGCCTGTCTAAGTGGTAAGTGGTAGGTGTTCTGTGACTCACCGAGCTCGCCGATTCGGTGCCGGCAGTCGCTCCGTCATCCGTCGTGGCGCTACAGTCATACATTGCCGGCGGTGCGCCTACGATCGCACTGCATGACATTCGGCAGCAGATATCCCACCTCGTCGATACCGTCGCAGTGATTCAGGCCCGCAGTACTCCCGAAGAGCGCCAGCACCCAGCAGCCCAACAGAGCATCTGCTGGTATCACAGACAGTATAACAATGCTGCTCGCAAATGCATTCTTCCTTGCGACTATGCGGGAAAGGGGAGTGGCCGGTACTGAGCACGACCAGTGTCCCAGACGCCCCGGAACGTCCTCCATAAGTGTTTTTCCTCGGTGACCATGACAGTGGCCTTCGATTCCTCGTAAACACCGCCGCGGAGGTGAACGTGTTGCCGTTTAAGTCCACCGATCACTGTGTCCCCAGTGTGTCCCATCTTCAGGCGATCAACAACACAATCATTGCCACCTATGGACATCGCTGTCACTTGATTGAGGCTTGAACAGGACATTCCGGTAGATTTTCATTGTGGCAGCAGGGAAGTTCGCCATCTTGAGTGCGGACTTTTTTCGGCATTTCGGCCTTCTCGTCGACGTACGCAACTGTCGCGTCGCAGGAAACTGTGCAAGGCAATCCCTCAAAAACACCCTCCGCTGAGCCCTACTGTGCTCGGGCCGTTCATTGCAGAACGCTTCACTCGCATTCTGCAGAATTTTTCAGAGTCGACGAGGCAGCCGCTAGCCAGCGCCGCAGCAAAGCACGAGATATGCCACTACATCGCCACCAGCGGCCCACGCATGCACATGTGGCCGTGCCGTTTGCCCCCAGATATGTTGAAAGTAGCATAATAGGAATTAGAACACATGATGGAGATAAAAATCATCAGACCCTCGTCGAGCGCCTTGGCATCTTGACTTCACATGATGCCTATGCCAGGAAACTGGCGATCATGCGGGGACTACAGGGCACTCAACCAGGTAACTACTCCAGTCAAATACTCGGCGCCGCACATGCACGATATCATGATGAGGCTTCACGTTGCCACTATCTTCTCGAAGATCAACCTGGTGCAGGCATACCATCAAATTCCTGTTGCCTCAAAGGACGTACTGAAGACCACTATCGCAACGCCTTTCAGACCACCATGAACCCTTTTCTGCTTATTATGCAAACTTTCTTGGAACGACGGGGATGATGATTGAGGCAGGTGGTGATTCCGTGTGTTCCGTCTTTCCTGCACACCACTTCGGAAAGTGCGTACAAGCACTCGAGCACGAGGTTGAGTCACCTCACTGGACACCACTGTCCCCTGCGACATTGTCGCAGCCTTCATAAGAGGATGGGTCTGCTGGGATTCTTCCAGTGGGCATGTCAGCTGGTAACCCGTCAACACCACCATGAACACTTTTCTGCTTTTTATGCAGGTTTGTAACAAATATGGCAATGACAAATATGGCAAATAAGGTCTGATGACCGTTGCCCGCTCCAGCTGGCGTGCCCCTATAGTGTCTGTACGTTTTCTTCATATGCATAGGACGTTCTTTTCTCTCTGCTTATGCTTTGTGGGGATGTTGAATCAAATTCAGGACTAAAAAGTCCACAAATGTGCTGCTTCAGCAACGTTTGGAAGGCCAAAAGTTGAAGCAAAATAGGCTGGACATAATTGAATCTAAATTGCAAAAAGTTGAGGCATTTATATCAATGCTTAAAGAATTCAGTACCAAAATCACGAGGCTTGAAAAGTATTCGTAACTTGGAAATGAAACTCATTGACCTAGAAGACAGATGTTGTCGTAATAATCTTCTTGTATTTGATCTTCTAAAAGAAGCGAGTGAAAAACCACAGTAGCTTTTTGCAACTGTGGTTGATGACCTATATTTAAAGAAACTTAACGATGAAGGAACATCTGTTGAACGAATCCATAGACTAGGACGCAGACAAGCCAACAAGTCACGACCGGTTGTCCTAAAGTTCTTTGAGTGCCGTGAAAAGACAAATGTTTTAAGAAATCGCTACAAGCTCAAAGGCCAGAATGTTTCTATCAGTAAAGATTTTTCTACGGCCACTAGATTGCTGCACAAGCAGTTGTGGAATACTACAGCGAAAGAAAAAAGTGAAGGAAAGAAGGAAGAAATCTTATGACAAGATAAGCATCGATGGCACCCTGTTTCGATGGGATAGTAGCAATAATAAGAGGGTTCCTATTCTTACCCATTAGAAGGCTTTCGCAGCTTCTGACATTCAAAGCGCAAGTAGGCTCAGGCGCAACTGGTGGACTAGTTGGGGTTGCTGGAAGCGTATCCGCTGCCTAAATATAAATGTTAGTAGCATTCTAAAAAAGTTAGCTGACATAGAAAGTATTATCACAGCACATAATCTGCACATCATGGTGTTGTAAGCAAAACTTGATTGCATCAAGACATCAGTGACCACGAATTAACACCAAATGGCTTTAGGATCTACCATAATGATCGTGATGGTAGGGGAGACAGACTTGCCATTTTACTAAAAGAATCAATGCCAGCGTCCAGATTACCTAGTGTACCAGGAATCGAGAGAGTTGTGCTTAAGCTATGTCTTGAAGAATGCTACCCGATTGTTTTGGGAATATATTGCCCCCCGAGCTCGAATAGTTTCTTTGCTGAAAACCTCAGTGAGTTTTTGTGTTTAAACGCGATTCATTCTTGCAACCTGTTGCTCCCGGGAGATTTCAACTTGCCAATGATTAACTGGTCAGATGATTTCCCAGAAGCTCTTGCTGATGCGTCTCAACCATTTGTTGACCTTTTTATCTTGTACAATTTAACCCAATTAGTTAAATTACCCACATACACTCAACGAAATGCAGCGTCCATTTTAAACCTTTTTCTTGTTTCCAATAAGCTTTCCAATAAGAATCAATGCCAGCGTCTCCAAGAATAGGAATCCAAGAATCCAAGAATAGATATTTTCGATGGCATATCTGATCAGAAGATTGCATCATTAACTTTAGAAATGTAGTTTTCTTTGAAACTCCGAATGAAAAAATATATAATCCCGTTGTTTTCCCATGCTAGTGACGTCGATGTACTAGACTTGCTTGGCACTCCGTTTTCCAATTTTAGCACTCTGTACGAATCAACTGATGCCTCCGTTGAACAAATATTGCGTTTCTTTAAGGAGTTGGTTTTTCGATGCATTACGCAGTTTGTACCCAAAAAACGAAACGTTAAGCACAGCTGTAACCCTTGCAGCTAAAGTTGGTTACCTTGGTTACAGCATAGTAACTAAGGGTTACTACGATGCTGTGACCCTTGGTTGACAAAGAACCTCGTTCGTATGGGGCGTAAACTTGAAAAGGCGCGAGATAGGCATAAACGTCATCCAACAAGTGCTAACGCAGAAAATATTACCGAGCTGTTCATTCCGCTTGGAAACAGCTTAAAAAAAAGCGAAATAGCACTTTCAGAACAGTAGACTAAAGAACTTTCTTTTTTCATTCCCTGATAAGCTCTGGCTATACTTATCGCTGCAAAAAAAAAAAAACGGTGCCTCGTCTATTCTTTAGCGATGCAGCACTCAGCGACAAACATGAAATAGCTCAAATACTTGACACGTATTTTTGTTCTGTCTTCACTCAAGATAATGCCAGTGCTCGAAAAGTTTTGCTTGTTGAAGACATACTGCCTATGGACGATATATTCGTCAGTGAGGAGGGTGTCCTGACATTGCTTCTTAATTTAGATACCAAGACATCTCCTGGTATTGATGAAATACCAAATATGTTCCTTGTGTGATATGCAGAATGGTGCACCAAGTATTTAACGCTGCTATGTCATAAATCACTTGTTCATGTGGAACTTCCAGATGACTGGAGATTTTGCTAAATTTGTCCCTATACCAAAGTCAGCTGACCATTCATCACCTTTATCATACAGGCCTGTAACAATTTTTTGTACCATTCATCAGCTTCATCATACAGGTATATATCAATTTTATGTACTTCAGTAAAGCTGCTTGAATATATTATATTCAAACACATATCTGCCTTTATTGGGAGCAACAATTTGATTGATGATTGGTGACACGAATTCTGTAGAGGGGTGTCTACAGTCACTCAACTAGTCTTAACAATACATGACCTTTCTTCAATATTAGACAGGCATAATCAGGTAGATATATTTTTAGACTTTGGAAAAGCCTTTGATCGAATATCCCACTCCAAGCTTATACTAAATTGAAGCCCATTCTCAAAAATGATCGTCTTGTGGCCTGTATTACTGTGTACTTCTCGTCAAGGCGGCAATGTGTAATCATTGATGGCATTGCCTTTATTTCAGCACCAGTGGCATCTGGTATTCTGCAGGGCTCCGTTCTCAAGTCCTTTATTTTTCCTGCTATTCATCAATGACATTGTCCAGAACATAGGCGTACGAATTCGACTGTTCGCAGACTGCGTAATATACCAGGAAGTACCTAGCCCTAATGATCAGGTGCTACTATATCGAGCATTAAGTTCAATTGCGAACTGGTGTTGTACATGGCAGACGACAGTTAAAAGCAAAAAAAAACAGTAGGAATGACCATAACCCGCAAAAAGCAACCACTAGAATTCACATATTTCATCAATAACCAACCATTAATTAAGCTTAGTGTATAGCTATAGGTATTTAGGAGTAATCATAACCTCCGATTTGCACTGGAACGAACATGTAGTGTTTATTGCTAAAAAAGCCTACAGACAACTAGGATACCTTTGGGGCACTGTGGGTCATTCAATACCGGAAATAAAATTAGCTTACAAGACGTTTGTTAGGACTTTATTGGAAAATGATGCAGTGGCCCGGGATCTCCGGACAACCTCTAATAAAGAGAAACTGGAAAATGTTCAAAGAAAATCTGTTAGGTTCATTTATAACAGTTATAGCTGGAAAACATCTCCATTGCACCTCTTACAGAAAGCGAAACTAGAGAACCTTGAAACAAGGCGCTATCATGACAGGCTGAAGCTTTTTTATTTGTTCTATTACAAAATCTTAGGGGTTCATCTATCTAAACTCATAGCACCCGCCATTAGCCGCTTAAATTAGTCTAATTACAAAAAAAGTGGCCGAGCTGAAGTGCAGAACGAGCACTTTTTGGTACTCTCTTTCCTCGGACAATTGTCAAATGGAACGCTTTACCTTCTGAATGGTAGCACGGCAAAACATTGATTATTTTATGCATTTAATAAAATATATGGCTCTGTAGGCACTACTGCACTTCGTAGGGCGTAATGTGACATGTACTTCCTTGTTTTGCAATGTTTGAACGAATGCTGAAACTTTTTTCTTGTGTTATGTTAATACTTAATCGGTGCTTGTACAAGCTTTATGCTGTGTGGGTAATTATGATATAGATGGTTAGGGCTTTGTCGCTTACTGCCACCAATTTTTTTAATTCTGTTTTTTTTTCAATGTCACTATTTCATGATATATCACTTGATGTATTTTTTTTCTTCTTTTAACTTTTTCTTAACCTTGTGTTTTGTTATTTATGCCCCACTCCTGCCTAAGGCCTTCATGAAAGGCCGACAATATGTGTGTGAATAAATAAATGCCATTCGGGCTCCGAAACGCGGGTCAGACATTCCAGCTCTTCATGGACGGTGCTATACGTGGCCTCAACTTTTGCCACGCCTATCTGCATAACTTGCTAGTTGCCAGCAGCACTACGAAAGAACACATGAATCATGTGCGCATCGTATTCCAGTGCTTAGTGGAGCATGGCGTGGTCGTTAACATGGTCAAATGCGAGCTTGGTGTGCGACAGCTCTCGTTTCTTCGACACGTCATCTCCACCTCAGAAGTTCTTGCTCAACCCAACAAGGTTGAAACAACAAGTGGAACTGCCGTTTCATTCCCCGCTGTGTACAGATCATTCAGTCTTTTCACAGCCTGCTGGCCACTTCACGGAATGGCTCAGACACCCTCTCCTGGTCTCAAGAAGCAAAATTAAGGAGCATTCTGCGAGGTCAAGGACGCCTTGGCAAACTCTGCACTGCTTGAATACCCCAGGTTTGGTGTCCCGCAGAGTGTAATGGTGGATGCCTCCGATACAGCCGTTGGGGCTGTATTACAGCAGCTCGTTAGGGGAATCTGGCGCCTGATTTTTAGGGGCGAAGCTCCTTATGGCGTGGCTTGGGCGTCCCTCGTATGTAACCACCAGTGGGATATACCCGAAATAGGTATAACACTTGACCTCCAAGGTGGTGCCAGTGAGAGATTTCTTCTGTGCGTTGTTTAACAATAAAAAATAGTGCTCAATGTACATGCCAATGGCTGCTAATGGGGAATGAGAGACATGAGCATTCGGCTTTTAGTCAACGCGCACGCTGCGATCCCCATTAGCAGCCATTGGCATGTACATTGAGCACTATCGGACAAGAAAGGGATGCTACATTATACTCGCTGGGTGTAACCTCCTTAGCTTTAGAAAGGTTTAGTGAGCGTTGAGCCGCAGTGCCATGAATACAATGAACTTGTATATACCATGAATGAACTCAAGGGTGGTTAAAAATGAGAAGTAGATACAAAGTGCAAGCCGTAAGAAAGTAAAAGCCGAATTCTCCTGTCTCTCATTTCTCATTAGCAGCCATTGGCATATAAATTGAGCCCTATCTGACAGGGAAAGGTTGCTACGTTATACTCGCTGGGCGTAACCTCCTTGGTTTTAGAAAGGTTTAGCGAGCGTTTGGTCGCAGTGCCATGAATACAGTGAACTAGAATATACCATGAACTCGAGGTGGTTAAAGATGGGAAGTGGACCCAAAGCGCAGGCCGTAAGAAAGTGTGCGTGTGCCACCTCTCGTTTAGTCCTTGGAATATCCGCTGGATGGCGGTGCTTCTATATGGGGAATATATGATAAAAAGATGCGAGATGGTGGGACTTGGAGTGTTGAATAGATGAACGAACGGACACACAAACAGATGCATGGATGGACACATGAACGGACGCAGGGGCGGATGCATGAAAGAACGCAGGGACGGGCGCACAAACAGACGCATGGACGGACGAATGCTTCGCCCCACTCTCCATCATTCACTCCGTGGATATGCTGCCATTTTTTTTTCTTTTCGAGGAAGCTAATATCTACCGAGTGCCACTACAGCACCTTCGGGAGGGAACTGTTGGTCATGTACACTGCCATATGACGTTTTTGTCATCTCCTGGAAGGTGTAGAGTTTTTCATCCTCACCGACCACAAGCTGCTTACTTATGCATTGCGCTCGCTGAGCTTCCGTGTTATGGAAGCTCAGACAGTGCCAAATGTCTTATATATCAGAGTTCATGACTGATATCCATCACGTCAAAGGCGGCGACAATGAGGTAGTGGACACCCTATCTCGAGATCCTGTGAACGTCGTTATGCCCATACTACATGTTGATTTTCCCGCTTAGCCAGCTACTCAACGTGAAGATGAGGAACTGAAACACCTGTTGACCATGACCACTGCCCTTAATCTTGAGTGGCTCACAGTTCCCAGATCTGAGGACAGGGTTTTGCTGTGACACAAGCGTGAGTAGAACTCGCCAGTTCGTGCCCGCGAGCCTTCTTCGCCAGGTGTTCGAGTTCTTGCACAGGCTGTCTCATCTGAGAATGAGAGCCACTCAGACTGGTGATGGGGAGATTTGTCTTACCGGGTTTAAATCGGGACGTTCTACGCTGGGTACATGAATGTGTAGCTTGCCAGCACTCTAAGATACAACGCCATACTTCGAACAGCACTGGGAACACTCCTCGCTACAGATCCTCGCTTTGATCATGTCCACCTAGACATCGTCAGCCCACTGCCACCCGGCCACGAAAGGCTTACATGCTGACCTGTGTCGAGGGGTTCACCAGCTTGGCGGAGGCTATCCCCAACGCGGACATCACTGCTGAGACTGTTGCAAGTGCTTTCCTGTACCACTGGGTGGCCCGTTTCGGGGTGCCGTCCACTATAACAAGAGACTGCGGTCGACAATTCGAATCAGCCTTTTTCACGGCCATCAGTCAGCTTTTGGGCATCTCACGCATAGGCATGATGGCGTACCACCCCATGAGCAACGGCATGGTGGAGCGCTTCCACCGCCAGCTGAAGGCTGCGCTTACAGCAACCGAGGAACACAACTGGGTAGAGGCCCTCCCACTTGTTCTTTTGGGTATAAGGTCCACCTTGAAAGAGGACATTGGCTGCAGCGCCGCTTAGCTGGTCTACGGCACGACACTCAGGCTGCCGGGAGAGCTCATAGCGCGCGGCTCTGAGGAGGCCTCCATAATTTGCAATTATTATGCACTTCGCCTATGCAACGTCATGAGCAAACTGCGCTTAGTACCTCCACGGCCCCCAGGGTCGCGTGTGGTGCACGTCGTTCCACAGCTCACATCGTGCCGATATGTGTTCGCACGACACAACGTAGTCCAACAACCTCTTCAGCCACCCTATGATGGACTGTTTCAAGTCCTGAGCCATGGCAACAAACAATTCATAGTCAAGAAAAGTGGCCGGGAGGAGGTTGTGTTGTAGGACTGCGTCAAGCCAGCACACACGGACCGTGACTGTGCCGTGTTGCCTCTGCGCAGTTGTGTCTGCTTCTCCCACGCATGTGTCCGAACACCATGTTACTTGGTTCAGCTGGCTAAACCATGCCCTAATCTTGAAAATAGGCTTTAATAGTAAGAAAATGTTGTATAAATATATTTCAAGCATCATAAGTAGTGCTATGAAAATACACAAGAAAGAGTTGCGAATATCTATAATTGTGACTGATCGTGCATCCAGCATGCTCAGTGCACTTCCCCGATACGGAGCCGAGCCTGCAGCCTCTGGTGTTCGCCGTTTTAGCCGCTTCATGCATCACAACCACAACAGCTTCACGCACACTTTATATGTTCTCGATTGTTCACGTAAGCCCATTTACACGGTGTTTGCTCTACTCTGCTTCTGTGAGGATAACGAGAATACTATTTTCAGCATGCACTAGATTAAGAACTTAGCCACAGTTTTGTTGGATTTCGACTCTATAAAGTGGCTCCAAGAATAATAACAAGACGAGCAACAAAGTTGCTTCTAGGACCATGTGCTATAGTTGTTTGGTAAGTTGAGTGCACGGTATTTTCTTACTTAGACGTTGTTTGATATCACCGTCTATTGGTAGAATTTGCACAAGGTGTAAGCTTGGGCGAGTCAGCAGTTCATACTTAGGCACAGCTCAAGTGAAGGACGAAAGCGTGTAAACGGAACAAGGCGCTACTCAATCACGTTCATTTTGGCTTCTTGCCTTTTCGTTCATTCGTTGCCACAAAATTTTGACTATATACCATTTTCTCTAATGCAGTAAGCAGCAGTTGATGGGTGTCTAATGTTTTATTCGGTCTTTTGCTATAGTTTATCTCCTGCAACATTGTGAGCAAGCGCGGTGAATGAAAAGTCACGATAATTTGTCACTGTGCCCCCAACTTTGTACACATTGAAATAAATGTTAAACATTAATTAGAACTGTTACAGTTTTGCTAATTTCATGGTTTTGTTTATTTTCAGAATTTTCCAGGCTCTATCTTGAGCGCCAATGCCGCAGCTTTGAAGAAATCAACACAAGACATAGTTGCCTTGGCGAAATAGTTACCTGCAAGGTTGCCGCCATGATAAAGGCCCAGAAGAAGCGTTTGTAGTTTTGATAGTATATCTGAACATGTGCCTCATTTATTCACTGATATTATCAATGCAGGGGTGCTGCTGCACTTTGGGCCTTTTGCATGACGACACGACACCGAACAAACACTTACACGAGACTAATTCTAGTAGTGCATAGTTCCAACAGAACTGATACACCTATATAGTTTTAGAAGGTTTGTACAGACACAGCTACAATGGCTAGCTGGGAACAGGTCAATGGGAAACAGCTGGGACCAGTTGCAGTGAGGACCCAACTAGTATCAGCTGGGACCAGTCGCAATGGGAACCAATGGGCCTCAGCTGGGACCAGTTACAATGGGGACCAAATGGGAATTGTTCTATAAACCATTTGAACTGGAACTAGGTGGGACCAGTTACATTCCCGGTTGCGTAGTTTTACCTGGGTCACGGCGACCGAAGGTGCTAGTCACATGTTTCTTTTTGTATGTCGCATGCTTTCTTTGCAACGTGTAAAAAATCCTACACGTGAGACATGTTTATGGCATCCAAAGACACTCTTATAGCCTTGCAAATCCCATTCGTTGCCTAAAGTTAATATTTAGCAAATTATGTATCTAATTCTCATTACCAGATTAATTGATTATATAACAAAAAGTGTGTAGTGCACAAGGTGGCTGTCAGAGGTATGCAACTAATTTCACTCGGTTACGTCTAATATTGTATTTTTTAACCCTTGGCTAAAGATAGCCAGTAAACCTTGTATATGGGTCTTATATCTGCATCCTATACCAGATTATTCGTTGAAAAGGAACACTCTACTTGGTTAGAACTGAAGAAAATATGTGTACCCCACCCACAATGATCACTGCCTCTCCCACTCATATACCCATTGTGCTCCGTCCAACAGTGCCTACTCATTTCTGTGAAAAGATTTAGTTGCTCAGATTGCACCTGAGCTTCATCACAAGTGCTGAATTTCAGGATGTACCGATGTCCATTTCCAAGATCCAAAGAAATTGTAGTGAAACCTTTACTTAAAGGAGTCGTGAAAGGTTTTCAGGAAAGTTTTAAACTAGATGCATATTCGGAGTCTTGGCCAACCACTCAATATTACATCTCGACTCGTTTCACCGTCTGGGTTCACTTAATAGCTATAAAAGCAGAATTTTTATTTCCCAGTCTACATTCCCCTCCACTCTACAGCTGGGGTCGTATTAGTCAGCCAATCAAAAGTCTATTGAGGACAAAACATGGCATGCAGTGATGCCTGTTGAGACATACTTCACCGAGGTTCGGAGCATCGCAACACATGCATGAATATGCAGACCTTTCAGAGCTGCAGAATCATATGACCACCTTTTTCAAGATGGTGTCGTATGTTAATACCACTGTAGACCAATATGTCTCTCAATAACAGCACTTTAATATGCTGAGAGCTACTGAGAATATGTTGACTACTAGCATGCGTTTCAACCAACCAATAAAGAGTGGCGCTATAAGTTCGGGCCTAGAGTGGCCAAAACATAACGATATTTTGGGAAATCTTCAGAATGGATTCCGAGATGGCAGGTGGTTAGATGCAGAGCTATTTGATCTTACTCTGTGTATAAAAATATCAAAAACAGAAAACAGGCCCTTATACACGGCTTTTCTAGTTTGATCACTGGGATTTATAACAGTGTTAATCTGAAATTTTGGACGATATTTTGAAAGAAATGAAATAGGCGAGAAATGTACACAACTTTTGAGTGTGATATACTGAGAAAGTCTTATTTGCATGTAGTTGAGAAAAATATAGAGCAAAGAGAACATTTATAATATCCCCCCTGTTCATGCTGCACATATGTAGTGTGGAGAGAAAAAGAATTGGATGGTAGCAACAATGGTTTTAATCTGTCCCAAAAATGGGCCAACATTGTGATTGAGCAAAAGCTTCCAGGTTTATTTTACCCTGACGATAGTCTAACTTCAGGACAGCCAAGTTGATATACAGCGACTAACGAATATATGGTAAAGGGAAAGTGAAGCTCTAGGACTGCGTGTAAAGGTATAATAGTGTAACAAAACGTAGATCGATGGTATTCAATGGTCCCACGGATCAGGTAGTGTCAACACAGGGCCAAGAAATACAAAAAGTAAACAAATGCAAGTACTACGGAATATGCGTAAATGATTATACACACATGGATGTACAGGAAAATTTTCACCAGCAAAGGGAATGAGAAATTGATATGTGGGGTTTAATGTCCCAAAACCACCATACGATTATGAGAGACGCCGTAGTGTAGGGCTCCGGAAATTTCTACCACCTGTGGTTCTATAACGTGCACCCAAATCTGAGCACACGGGCCTCAGCATTTTCGCCTCCATTGAGAATGCAGCCGCCGCAGCCGGGATTTGATCCCGCGACCTGCAGGTCAGCAGCCGAGTACCTTAGCCACTAGACCACCGCGGCGGGGCGGAATGAGAAATAATGTAGTAATGAAGAGTAGAGCATTATGGCTGTACAATAGGTACCAGGCCTGTGGAAAGTTGTAATGGTTACAAGGCTTACATCTGTTAACTCTTACGGAGTGCACAAAGTCAGAGGTGGAATCGGGACTGGATGTTAATGAAAGGTCTGTGGGGCGCCGCGCATTAGGCGTTCACTGGAAGATGACAAATGAGGCTTTAAAGGGCTAAGGACAAGTTTGGAGGTAAGGGAAGCTCAGAGCAAAATGAAGTTCGATTAGTGGCTAATGACTTTGAAAAAGTATATGGGCAGAAAATATGTTCTGGTATTCATATCAGAAAAATGTGACCCTGTGAAGACACATAATACCTGGGAGACTCGCCAAAAAAATATATGGCTAGCAGCATAAGCAATATGACAGATAGCATTAAGCTATTTCAGAAAATGGGAGTATTGAATACAATTAAGTGGTAGGAAAAAAAACTGCTTTGAGCAAATAACAAAAGGGCAAGAACAAAGTAATGAGAGGCATTTTATGACAATTCAGGGGGAAGCGCTTTACTATTTGAAGTGAGGTCTGGTTGCCTTCTATAGAATGCTTAGTTACAAAGGGACATTCAGTTAACAGTTAAATGGAAAATGTACATGCTCTGGGGAAGCTATAGAGTTGACAAAGCATATCAAGATTGAATGTGGAGATGTCCGAACAGGAGTATGTTTGTGCACGATCCTAAATGAAATTTTCAATTTTAGGGACAATGGAAAGCTGGAAACACCCGCAATAGAAGTTAGTGCCATATTCCGAGACGTTCCTTACCTCAGTGAGGAAGCCTCAACTTTTAGAGGATGCCTCATTCTGTATTGTGGAATGCTTCTTACTAAGGTTCCCTCACAAAGGTGCCCTCCTTGGTGCTCCTTCAAGTTGAAGCAGTGCTAAGGCAACCTTCATGCCTCCTTACCTTGCTAGTTGTACGGAAAGAGCATTTCTCTGCAGAACTTTTTTAGCGCACTCTGTGTTTCTCAATAGACTAACAGATTACGTCGAGGACAACTCTACCACACACAATGATTGGGTTCAGAAGACGTCTCTCCACACAGGACGGCTTTTACCAACTGAAACATCAAATCATAGAAAATCCTGAGTGCGCAACGAGAGCCATTGTCGGCCTCGACTTGAAGATGGCTTTCGATAATGTTTGCCATGACGCCATTGTGTGACAAATAGACTGAATCTCGAAATGCGAGAGTACAACATCTGAGACTTCCTCACGGGAAGAACCTCACGCATGTGAGCGGAATAACTAGAATCAAATGAAATAAACATTGGAAGCTTGGGCACACCGTAGCGCTCGGTGATCTCGCCGATGCTCTTTAACCTCGTCCTGCTGGGGTTACCCGAACGATTACATCAAATTGATGGACTGCATCACAGGCAATACGTGGATGATATTACGATCTGGACAACTGGCAGTGACACCTAGCAAAAATTCTGATAGAAAAACTGATAGGCTATCAGGTTATTGACAGTTGTATCAGTCTATCAGTGTACCAGTACTCGTGTGCCAGCCTATAATTGTAGCATTCTACTCTGATAGACCCACAAGCGAATCGGTGCTTAGCCAACTGGCAGGCGCACCGCTACATCAGAGCAAGCAGGACACAAATATGAACACAGAAATCAAACAAAATATTTTATTTGATGTGCCATTCCTTGGTTAATCTTTTGATTTCATAAAGTCATTGATTTTATTTGCCAAAGCTTTATTGAGGAGCTTCTTCATTTGCTCAACCTCTCCAATCAGAACGGTGTGCTTCAAAAAAATGGTTGAAGAAATCTGCCTGATCAAAAACAAAGCAAGTTACAGGCACTTATTAAGCGACAATTATGGGCACTCTAAATAGAGGAGTCAATATGACAAGGAAATAAGTAGGAGTTCTACCAGTCTGCCTTTCTAATATTGTTTAAAATTAGTTTGTAGACTCTTGCATAAAAGTACCCAGCTCCAGTAGGCAAAAGCTACACTTGAAGCTTTAGTAAGTAATTATAACACAAGTTGGCAGTGAAACCTCGGCTGATTACGTGCAAAAATGGAGCCACCAACTTCCATGAATTTTGGTCAGATTGCTAAATTTAACCTACCTGAAAACACAGCATACGTTTCTTTCTTCTAGGGAGATTTCGCCTCCCCTTTAGACCGATTGGAGGCTGCGCCAGTAACACTTCTACCGACTTGACCTGCTGTATAAAAAATGGTAACGGCCGCCTCACGAACAAAACGGGTCTGTCTTTTCAAGCCCATGGGGTGATTGTACAACCTCTTGGGAACGGCAATTCCTTTGCTCCGATGCACCTATAAAACAAGTCAAAGATGATGTGCACACATTAGTTTGTCAATGCACATTTTCTCATTAAAGCAAAGCAATATATCTTCAAGACAAAGCATAGAGTTTTATGATACCTCTCTGTCAGTGGGCACATAATTGATAAGCGGTGCAGCCTCCCTCACACTTGAGTGGGCTACTTCAGGGCTGCCCGTGGTCGCTGTGGTGGTTCTAGCGTGGCAGCACATAGTGGTGGCAAAGGTGCAAGTCGTTTCCGTTTTTTAGGCTTGCGGCTGCAACACCCCCAAAGGACAAGGTTCTTTGCTGCAATGAAAAAGTAGAGTGTGCAGAAATAAAGTATATTGCACCTTTAATTGTTACGGTACCATCCTAAGTGTGCATGGTCAAATAATATATATGATAAACATAGCATGCAGTTGAGATATGCAATGATACGTTGCATGTCACGTCTCAAAACCATGGTGTGATTATAGGGGATGCCGTAGTGGAGGGCTCAAGAAATTTTGACCAAGTGGTGTTCTTTTTAATATCCACCACACTGTGAAAGTTGTAAAAGCACATTTTCAAGTGATTAGAAAAACATGCATGCATCCATGCCACCCATGAGCTTACATTGCATTCTGCTTTTCAGCAAAATTGCACGCTATAAGAATAGGGCAACTTGCTGCTGCATACAACCCTAGCAGCAGTGCGTTACAACAGCTTATGAAGAAATGATAAACCTGTTTGGAAATTTTCGCTGCGAAGGGCATTTTCCAGTAGGCTTATTCTTTCTAATGCTTTTGTATTTTGAGCTCTTAGCATATATATTCACTTCTTTCAGAAGCTCTTTCTCTGTTATTTTTTTCAGCATTAGCAAACAGCAGGCCTCCCTGCTGCTTTTTAAAACGGTTGCTGACGTGCTTTGTCTTCTGCTTAACAGCAGCTTGACGTCGTGTTTCTTACAACTGCAGACAACCCAACACACAAATTTCATTGCTAGTTCGCAAGCACAAACAGGGCGTATATCCGCACAAGCAAAAATAATTTTAAACCAGTCAATTGTACAAAAAAATGTGACTAAGCTGCGCTCATACCACGATAGAATAAAATAAAATAGCTCTTCAGCATACTGCAATTTTACTAACACCTTCAATACAACGCTCCGGCGCCCGCGCAGTAGTGGAGCAGCGATGCTCTGATATATTCGCTAACGGGGCGGGGAGTATATCAGAACATTGGTGCTTCATGTGTGACACGGCACCACGTGCAGAGCAAAATTGGCTGTCGATTGTAATTGCGCCGCAGTAGCACATCAGCCGCAATGTCAACGATAGCCAAACTTGGCTGTCGGTAATAATTACGCTGCAAGTAGCATATCAGCTGCAGTGTGACCAATTGCAACTTACTTTTTTAAACGACTCATTGTCCACTTCATTTGAACTGCAGCTATCGGAGGAGTCGCAATCGGGTCTGCGGAATGGATGGTCGTTTTTCTGTTGCATTCCTTGCATCATCCTCGGTGCCTAAGAAAATATGACCACTAAATAACCTCAGAACGACTGCTTCTTCCTCTTTGTTTTCGTATTGGGAATACAAGAGGCGCGGATAACCGTAAAGCTTAATCACTTGAGCGTGATAGTGGCCGCAGTGAGTGTTATCCTTCCAGAACACTTGGTACCACTTGTGAGGATCAAAATTGCCTGTATACTTCGGATTGATGTACTTACATGCACTTAACGGGACTATTAATTTTTAATTATCTTTGCGAAACCAAACATCTTGGAGAATTGCGAGTGTACAGGCGCGATACTGAGCAATTAAGAGACGCAACAATGTTCACATGCACTGCACACGCACTAAGGCCGCCACGAACTTGCTATTGATGACGATGGCAGTGCCATTTCTGGATCTCCCAGGTAGTTTATGCAACCACGAGTCCACGACTTCTTCCTCAACTATAGAGAGGAGGCTATGCCTCAACCATAGCCTCCTATATTTTTTTGTGCCCGCGCATTAGCGCTAAATACATACGCGCCATCCGTCCCTTATAGTTTTGGCGCTCGCCGCCAGATGCCGCACCGATCCCATAATAACAGCAGACGACGCGGCCTATGCACGCTTGCGTTTATGCGAAGTTCAGAAAAAGTGGGCGGAGAAACTTCACGAGCACAACCTCCAAAAGTTTTTTATGATGTCCCGGGGTCGAGCACTTGAGTTTGTCACGTTTCTGTAGTATTTGCGCGGCGTTGTCAACGGCAGCCTTCAGTGGCTGATTCATCTTTCTCGCTCTTGCGAGGAAAACTTCCGCGTAATTCTTTAGAGAATTTAGAACCATTACGAGCTCAGTTGACGGATACAGGAGTACACCTGGGTGGATATCTCCACATTCAATCAGAACATGCTCCGCCGTTTCCTTATCTTTCCCGCAGCATGTGCATTGTTCTTCTTCTTTACTGAATCTTGCTTTATAACTACGCGTTCTAAGGCAACCCGATCTCGCTTCAAACAGTAAATCGCTTCCCCTTGAATTATCGTAAAATGCCTCCCTCCTTATTTCATTTTTTCCCTTTCGGTAGTTACTCAAAGCCGGTTTTTTCTCCATAGCTGCCATCCATTCTCTCGTTTTGCGCCTCGGCGCTCCGCCAGGAGCGCTCGCATCCCATAATAGCTCGGGGGACGGCGCTGAGGGACCGACCGCTCGGGCACAAAGTTATAGAGGAGGCTATGCCTCAACACAACGCAATTTAGTTTTGAAAACAAAACTATTTATTTGAAAAACATTTACTTCATGTTTTTACAACCTTATAGGGTAGTTTTTTAAAGCTCACAGCAAATAATATATAAACAATGAATGCAATTTTTGTAAAATGATGACGCTGTGCATAGCCTTAGAGATGGCAAATGCGCAATGACGGGCGCGCAGTGGCAGTTTCAGAGGTCATGCGGTGTGTCGTCATATTCGCGTTGTTTAGGCTAGGTGGCGTTAGCCGCCGCCCAATTTAAAGGGTACAGCCATATCAATCCATTTATCCATTTATCTATCACATTAATATGGCTACAATCATCTAGCCATATTGGCAGTCATCGACCACCATGGCGACGACCACCTTCCTTCGTGGCGACCACAGTACAATACGCCTTCACCACGCGAGGGGTTCTGTAGAGTCACTACCTCGCGCCGTGATCTGGCGGCACATGTTATAGTTTTCGGCGAAATCCGCGCCGCGTGCATTCAGGGCACAGCAAGCAGGTTGTCAGTGTGAAGCCTTGGTCGATGTAATCGATCTTTACCCGTTCACTTATTATCAGTCCCGCAGCCTCACTTTGCGTGGACACCATCAAGCGCGCTGTTTGAAGTTTGTGTCAAGTTCGACGAGAGATGGATTCAACTCAACCCCAGCCTCGATCAAAAAAGAAAAAAAAAACGCTATTTGGAGCTGAGATCGCAATATGTAGTACCTCGGACAAGGAGCGGTGAAGGCGCAGTCGGTCAACCAGCTACACGCAGCAAGAGCATTCCTCAGTCTTTAGCTGGTAATTGATGTTCTGGAGTAGCGGCCTTCGACACGTGAAGTCTGAGTGATGCGCATGGTGACAGCAATGAAAATCCTGATCCCGACGACACTTACGGCTTCGAGGAAAACTCGCTCAGCGATTCCGACCGGACTGCAGATGCGGCTCGCGACAATGTTGGCATGAGCGACACTTTTTAAATGCAACAGTGGCATGTATTTTACACTGATGCATGTCGATAAACTGCCAGGCTCTGTGTGTGTGCTCATGTGTGTGAGGCTTACATCAAAACTATTCAAGAACCCATCTCACATTGGTATTTGCTCAGAAACAGACAAAAGGTTGTGCTTGAAGGATGTGGCCAGTGTGTTTGCACATGAAAGTTGGATGTGTTTGCTATGTTGCTGATGTACCAAACTTGTTTAAAACTTGTGACATATATAGCCAGTCTAATATGAGTTTAGCAAGGTAGGACAACTAGATGTTGGCTCGATCCTTTCTGTTGTTGTTCTCTTCACAACTGAACTTTTCTCATGGTAGGCAGTTTCTTGTGTGTGTGTGTTTTGCAGTCAAATGCTTTAGCCTTAATTAGTACATGGTTTTTGATTTATCACTCTTGTGAGGATTACAGGCAAGTAATATAGCAGGTCTGTGCCACCGCTTGGGCTTTGTGAAAAGACACACCTGTGAATAACAGATGCTGCTATCAACATATCAGCCAAATCTTGCAGCTGCAAGTGACTTTTTTCATATATGACTGTGCTCACTTCGAATTTTCGGATGCCTAGATGTGGTGTAAAACAACTGAAAGCATGCTATTGGCCTATAGCCAAAATAAATCAAGAGCAGCGTTTTAATTGAATGAGCTTCTTGCCACATGCTGGCACTGCTGTCCAAAATCTAACATTGCATAGTCACACTCACACATGGAAATGGCAACACAAAAAGCTACTGTGTTTCTTCAAGCATGCTCTAGCTCATAATGTGTGCTTACATATCGCACTTCTTTACTGCCATTCCTCCCTGTAGTTTTCGGCGCAGCTTGTTGGGACCGACGAGAAAAAAAAAAAAAGAAAGCGGTTGAAGTGCGCAATAAACCCCTCAACTTGCTTTGAAATATTTCTGGCAGTGGATTTGCGAGGCATTAAGTGTTGATGATGAGGTCAATTAATGATTACTCAAAGAAGCATTTCATTGTTTATTTAAATTATCTCATCCAGTATGAATTATGACACTAATGTAGTGGCTCGTCATTAAAAGGAAAGCACTATGTGGGAGAGACAGCTTGGGTTGGCTTGTGTTGTGAAAGGGAGAAACTGCAGCACCACCCGAGGCTTTCGAATCCACGCCATTTGGAAAAATTATTGTATCAGCAAGCTCATTTCACAGTAGTGGACTGATTATTAAGTTATCTCCCTTGAAATGTTTACTGGCCCTATAAATTAAAATTTAGAAATTATGTTAATATTGCTCCGTGATGAGAAGTTTTGTTTGTATTGTTTCAAGTTATATTTATACTGTCATCTGATAAGCTTTGGATACTAATATCTTGAAATTTCTAGACGTCATATATCATTGTCAGCATTAACTGTGTTGCTATCTGGCACCTGCAATCCCATTTATACACAGAATAAAGCGTTCATCTAGGCTGAAAGCTGCTTTGCATATTTAAAGCTCAGTTTGTCAATTATGCATCACCATGAAACATTGTACATTTTATTCTACGCATCCAAAAGCTGCCAGTTGCACTCTTTGAGTCATCATAATATTTCACACAATAGTCGTTCAATAAAAACACTGATACACTAATATACATGCAGAAATGACCAATGACATATATGTGGGCAGTGTGTTCAAAAAAAAAAGTACCGTTAAAATGACAGGAATGCATCTTGAAGATCTGATAAATGAACAAAAGACTAAAAACCTGAAGACTAATGTATGCCATAGACATGACCAATCAAACTTATTCAAAAGCTGGTAGCACTGGTAAAACTGTGTATCAGTCTGATATGAGACTGGTAGCACTGGTAAGAAAATGTATCAGACTGATATGAATGTCTATAAGAACTGGTAAGACTTTGTATCAGTCTGGTACAAGACTGGTAGAACTTATAGGAAACTGTATCAGACTGGCCGTACAATGCACGGAACACTACCTCATACGCACGGGACTCACCTGCTCGGCCGAAAAATCTGAATTACTCCTATATAAACCAATCAAAAAGGAACACCCGCCCAAAGACTACGTCCCTTCAGAAAAACAAGAAACCAAATTAACAGCACTAAATGGCTCACCAATCTCAATGATAAGGAAGATCCGGGTACTGGGGATGATGATTGAGCAGAACGGCGGCAATGATGAAGCACTATGCAAGATAATGACAAAAGCCATCAGCGAGATGCAACTCATTTGACGCATCACGAACAAATATGCGGGCATGTGCGAAGGCAGCGTCATACGACTCGTACAAACCTTTGTCATTTCACAACTAAAGTACAAGGCACCGTTTCACAAATGGACAGTTGCAGAAAAAGACAAGCTCAACCCCCCGATACTCAAGACATACCGAGAGAGATAAAGATGCAAGAAAAGGCAGGGATGTTAACCAGACGCACATCCGGTTTGCTACCCTGCACTGGGGAAGGGATAAAGGGGAAGCTGAGAAGGACCTGAGCCTCAAGACGTACAAGTTCGTGTTAGAGCTGGCACCCGCAATTAGCACCAGCAAACTCCTAGAACTTGCGTTACATAACACCCCCGAAAAACTCGTGGAGGGGCAAACAGTTTCCCAGCTAAAGTGTCTATCCAAGACCCGCCCGGGCCGACACCTGCACGAAAAACTCTGTATCACATATCATACGCAGCACGGCGGAAATTCGAAGACGGGTAAGCGAGCAAGTATCATCATCATCAGCCTACGTCTACTGCAGGACAAAGGCCTCTCTTATGTTCCGCCACTTAACTCGGTCCTGTCCTTACTGCTGCGAATTTATACCCGCAAACTTCTTAATCTCAACTTCCCTTCTAAGCTTCAGTCTCCCCCTAACCCGCTTGCCTTCTCCTGGAATCCAGTCAGTTACCCTTAATGACCAGTGGTTATCCTGTATAAGCGCTAAATGCCTGGCCCATGTCCATTTACTCTTCTTAATTTCAACTGTGATATCCTTAACACCTGTTTCTTTCCTAATCCACTCTGCTCTGTTCTTGTCTCTCAAGGTTACGCTTACCATTTTTCTTTCCATTGCTCGCTGCGTCGTCCTCGATTTAAGCTGAACCCTCTTTGTAAGTCTCCAGGTTTTTGCTCCATAGCTAATAAGTACCGGCAAGATTCAGCTGTTATATACCTTCTTGAGGGATAGTGGTAATCTACCTGTCATAATTTGAGAGTGCTTGCCAAATGTGCTCCACCCCATTCTTATTCTTTTAGTTTCTTTAACCTTGTAGTTTGGCTCCGTGGTTATTACCTGCCCTAAGTAGACAAAGTCTTGTACAGCTTGAAGTGCACTATTACCTGTCTCGAAGCACTGCTTTTTTCCAAGGTTGTTGTACATTACTTTCGTTTTCTGCAGATTAATTTTAAGACCCACCTTTCTGCTCTCCTTGTCTAACTCCGTAATCATGACTTGCAATTCATCCCCTGAGTTGCTCAGCAATGCAATGTCATCGGCAAAGCGCAGGTTACTAAGGTACTCTCCATTAACTCTTATCCCTAACTGTTCCCATTCTAGGCTTCTGAAAACCTCCTGTAAGCTTACGGTAAATAGCATTGGGGAGAAGGATCAAAATGTGGGCCAGTTGGTAATTCATTTTCTTCGTTCAGCGAACTGGGAGCGCAGAGAAAAACACAAAGGACGAAGCGAGGAACCACACAACACGAGCGCTCATGTTGTGTGGTTCCTCGCTTCGTCCTTTGTGTTTTTCTCTGCGCTCCCAGTTCGCTGAACGAAGAAAAGCATTGGGGAGATTGCGTCCCCCTGCCTTACACCCTTCTTGATTGGTATTCTATTGCTTTCTTTATGAAGCACTATGGTAGCAGTTGATCCCCTGTAGATTTCTTCCAGGGTGTTTATATATGCTTCATCGACGCCCTGAATCTGCAGTGTCTGCATGACTGCTGATATTTCTACTGAATCAAACGCCTTCTCGTAATTTATAAAGGCTATGTATATAGTGGTTGGTTATATTCTGAGCATTTCTCTATTAGCTGATTGATAGTATGAATGGGGTCGATTGTTGAGTAGTCTGTTCGAAATCCTGCTTGTTCCTTTGGTTGATTAAATTCTAATGTTTTCTTTACTTTGTTAGCAATTACCTTTGTAAATAGCTTGTATACTACAGAGAGCAAGCTGATCGGCCTGTAATTAAGTCCTTGTCATCTCCTTTCTTATATATTAAGATGATGTTAGCATTCTTCCAAGACTCTGGTACTCTTCCCGTCAGGAGACACTTCGTAAACAGGGTGGCTAGCTTTTTTGCGAGCAAGTATATGTGCTCCCATTGCCTCACAACATGCACCCACAGCACCTTACAGGATGGTGTAAAGCCAGGGCACAACGCATTAGCCAAAGCTACTCAAACGACACTGAAGCGGTTTTCCTTGATGCTGCGCATTATACCAACATAAAAAGTTTCGTGGCGGTATTACCAACCATCGCGGCAAATACATCACAAGCGTCACTGTGAACACGGCACATGCCGAAGCAGCAGAGGAAGCTGCTATGGAACTGGCTCTCACAAAGACCAAGGCCAAGTACGTGATTATTGATTTGCAAACAGCGATTTGCAATTTCACCAAAGGGCACATCTCGCAAGAGGCGTTTCACATACTCCAGCGACATCCCATACATCTAGGAGAGATCGACTTCGATAACTGAAGGCACCTGCTATAGATCCCGGCACACATCGGACTGAGCACACCCAACAAAGCGACTCACCGCCTTGCTCGAGGTCTCATTTACCGAGCATCACCAGAGATTGACGAGCCCCCGCGGGGAACTGCAAAGTTCTGGGTGTGGGAAGATCGTATGACCAGGTTTCACGATATCACCACACACTACCAATTACAGAGACGCATATACCCATCCTCTCATGAAAGGCTAAGCAGAATGCAAGTTGTACACTACAGACAATTACAAACAGATTCATACAGAAATCCCCGACTCATGCATGCCATGTATCCAGACATTTACATTACAAACGGATGCACATCATGTGGCGAGGTTGCCACCCTTAGTCACATGCTGTGGGAGTGTCAGGGCCTATAGACAATTCAAACAGTGCCGATTCATCTTTTGCTTCTACCACCAACTTCTGCTTCTACCGATTCATCTCTTGCTTCTGCTCGTGCTGGAAGACTGCACTGCTCAGCTCGAACTTAATAGCACAACTCCAGGGCATTCTACGTGCCGAGGAAGCCGGTTTGAGACATGGTCTTGGAACCGCATCTGTAGCGAGTGCCCAGGCCTCCCCTAAAAAAAAGGTCGGACTTGAATTGTCTTGGTTCGACAAATAAAGTTCGTGTTCTTCTTCTCTTCTCCACCTGTTCATCTTCCTTCATGCACTGAGCATAGACCGCTTCAAATATCATGCTGAAATACATATGAATCTGCATTCCCAATGCATACCAAAGAGGTAAAAAGTCTGGGCAGCTTCATTTCCTTTCACAATGCCTTGAAATATAATTATGTCCGAGAACTGTCCTTAAAATTCAGCATAACCAGTCTCAGGAGCACTTTTTAATGGAATTTACACCACACAGAGTACAGAAAAGGCAACAAGACACCAAGTTGGCTAAAAGGTGTTGGTGGGCTAGTTGTCAATGATCATGTCTGACCAGTGTGAGTGGAAGCTGAGATAGAAAAATATGCGTGCTTTACGTGCATTTCTCTGTGTCCATGTCCAGTTGCACCGTTCAAGCATTCAAACATCAGGGCAATAAAAAAAAAGAGTTGGGTGTAGGCTCATGACGTACAGACTTAAAGAAAGGATGAGCATCGTCAATACGGGTTTATTACAGAAAAACGAAAAAGTCAGTAACATGGTCTTAACCGCTTTTAACATTTGAAACATTTATTTTATTTGCATTTGGAGAATGCTTTTGTAGATTTGTTGCTCCCATTTTGCTTATTAAGTAATCATACTATCATCAAGGTACACTTTCATATTCATGATTTTTAGCATTATCTTTAAAAAGGTTTTGCTCAAACCAGCCTGCAGCAATGCACAATAAAAAGCTGGATGCAAAAGATCTACTGCACACCAGACCAGGCGAAAATATGAAGTGTTGCATGGTGTACTCTCAAGAGTGTGGTGTCATTTGCATTATATTTGCAGGTAACAGGATACAATGCTGTAGCTCAGACATGCAATAGGCAAAGGTATTTTGATAAAAGCCTGTACAGTTTGTTGTTGAGTACATCAGCTTAATGTGCAGGAATTGCAGGACGTTCCTTAGAAGTTATTGGCCACTGAAGGTAGCTGTTGGTTTTGGACTTTTGCTATCGACCACAATAGTTTCATTTTTTGGTTGGACGTTGCTTCATTTGTTGCTGTATCTTGATCTCAAGTGGTGGGAGCATTGTTTCTCATTTTTACCAAGAAGCTGGTAGTTTTTTTCTGCATCGCTGTCTACTTCACGAAAAAGAGGCCACATTTGAAATTTTAACGCAAGTTTCAATACAACACTGGCACTTGATGGGTCTCAAAATCTGGTTAGAAGTTTTAACCTGAAAATTTCCAGAACATCGTATTCATTTCAGACTACAACCTCGTCTGCGAGCAAAAGTGCCTGAAGGTACATGTCATTTACGGCTGAGAGACATCTGGATGAAAGCGCTGATTAGATGAGAGATCTCAAATAAGTTCCCACAATAGCTAATTACAATATAAGAGACTACTCTTGCATTGCCACAAAACATTTGTACAGAGAAAGGATAAGCCACAAAGCACAATTATTAGAAGATCACAACACTTTGTTAAAAAGACACACTCTAAGCAATGCCACCACAGGAATGTAGCAAGCTAGCATGATGCTTGCTGCATGCAGGATTGAATGACTACAGACTGCTTATTTACTCTAAATATGTGTGCAATTAGCATGCAAGATTAGATAAGTATTACACACAGATAAAGCAATGTTATTGCTATGGCAATTATACATTTTTGCAACATAGATTGTTCAAAGCAGGTTTTACAGCTTTAATAACAATATTTTCAAGAATATTTTAGAAGTACACAAACAATCATGTAGAGTGATGAAACTGTGCACTTAACATGTTTTTGGAATTTTGGCTAAATATTTACCTCAAAATTTTTATCAGCTGTTTACACATTTCACACTTTTTCAAAGAAAACCGTGGTTACACTGAAATTAACAATGAACAGTAAAAACTTTCAAATCGAATTTCATTCTCATGTTTGGCATTTACAAAATCACATTTCTTCCCTTCATAATTTTCAGTAGAGATGGTCCGACAGAAAAACCTTTCTTAAAAATCTTTAACACAGAAAGTGCTGTCCATCAGTAGTCAAAGCTTCCATGAACATGTGAGCCGGCATAGTGCAGCATGCAGCCTGGAATATAAAATTACCGTATTTATGCGCATAATTTGTGCACCCCCAATGTTTTGGCAGCGTTTCAGGAAAAAAGATATTTACTCGCATATTTCGCACTCCCTCACCCGCCCGAACAAGCTCGCTGGCGCACGCAGCTTTGACATCATGAGACCGCGCGTGACCAGATCTGACTGGTGAAAATATGCGCTAATTCTATCAAAATTTAGAAAGTGCACTTCGTTTGTGCTTCCATTTATTTCTTCCTTTTTTAGATGTATATACTGCGTACGTTAGGACTGTGACTAAATATTTGGTATGCGCTCACGAAATCTCCGCGTAATTTGTGCACCCCTTTCTCGGGGCCCCAAAATCATGAAAAAAAGTGCGCAAATTATGCGAGTGAATGCATCCTTAGAGTCAGCTGAAATCGCTCCCTCTTCTCCCTACAAATGATGCCGTATACTGAAATTACTGCAACACATACCGAAATTCACGGTCATTGAGCATGATGGAGCACATAGGTACTGTGCCCACTACAAGAGGCCTAGCTCTAGATTACTTTCCCTTGCGCAATCCCTCCTAACTTGACTTTCAGCATACTCACCACAAGAGAAGAGGGAAAGGAATCCCATTGTGCTCAAATCTTTAACTGTGTTCGTATTTTATGTACCCCAAAAATGTTTCGAGCGGTCGATTCCAGAGGCAACAAACTCCCTCAGTGAAGCCATTTATAGGTTACTTGGAAAAGTCTTGCAGTGGCACTTTAACGTTATGCATGTTGCATCAAAAACTCCTTTGAACCCCAAATGCTATCAAGCCTCAGTCATACATCACAAAGCTCTGCCATGACAAAGTTGCGTTGGAATGTCAGCATCTCACTTTTGTAGTATTTATAAAGTTGCAGCCATCTTCAGTGTCCTCCACAATTCTGCAAAAGAAAAACAAGGTGCTCGTGAGTTCATGCTTGTTGAAATGCTCGCGCATCACATGCAAAAATACAAAATTATTATGAATAAATTTCCAGATCCATGCTTACTTGCGAAGCTGGAGTCCTTGCTTCTTCTTTGCTAAACTTGCTGATCCACACAATATGGAGGAGCCACATTTGTTCACGATATCACGCATGCCCGTGGATTTCTTCAGAATTGTTTGCTTTGTGGGTGTTGCAAGCCTTGAAGACAAGACCGGTTCTCGAAATGTTGCCTCCAGCGACACCCCATGTTCAGACATCAGTATCAAAACAGCGATATTAGATAACTCAGGCACATATGTTCCAAGTATGTCACACATGAAACAAGGGAATTGCATAACAATTAAATAATATGACTACATGAAACTTTTTCTGACAATAAGAGACCTAAGGTGTCTACAGAGCTAGGTGATTTTTGAACCTGGACATCTCTGCTAGACGTTGCACAAGTGTTGTGCACCATGGTAGCTAAGAAGCACAGCACCCAAACAGCTGCCCAGAGCCGGTTCAGGGGAAAATTTCAGCCCACAAAAGCCAGGGGCTCTCAAAGCACAATGGGTTGTGGACTGCATTGTACAGAAACATGAGTATAACAAAGGAAATAAGGCTTAGGTTATTTCACAACTGCATTGGAGTGCTTATCTGGGCCAGCTAGTACAGCCTATAGTAAATGAGTAACAGCATAAACAGAACTGAAACAACAGCACTTAGTCTACCCCTGTCCTGTTTTTTGTGCTGTTTCTTCATTTCACACCACCTTGGTAGCACAAAATGAGAAACAGAATCCATAGGCATACACAAGTACATGCCTACTAAGTGTTCCATCTAACCACGCACACATCAGCATAACTATGCACAAAAAGCAATAAAGCATATGCCACATTTGCCGCACATATGAAGAACCATTGTACAAAAGAGGACTTAATTTTCTGATTTAAAACTGCAGAGCTTAAAACAGCTTCAATTTCTGAGGACAATCTGTGGTCGTCAAAAGTCCATGCTTGAGCTATACTATTGAAGCATCATTTATAGAAAGTTGTAGCAATTTATTCAGTTACAAATGCATAAATTATTAAAAACATCTCTTCTAACGCAACACAACAAAGCTTTGCACTTGAAAAGCAAATGCAAATAAATAACATCAGTATGACTATTACATATAAATAGAACATGCCTGTATCGACCTGCAAGGCTCTGAAGATAAAATCTGCTTAGATCAACTCTTGCATCGTAAGAAAGTGATTGATGCACCAACACTTCACAAACAAGAACAGAAAAGGAGTTCCAATAGTGAAATTACACAAAGTGGTTCATGATGGCTCTCGTTTCACGACTGGCAGTTCGACCATTCGGACAACAGGGTTCAAATTTGTAACACTTGCAAGCTCGCTGTATGGCACTCGTGCATCACCCACTCGAATGACGTTGTCAGTGATGGTTGAGGCTTTCAAATGCTTTGATTCCATCTGCTTGAAATGTAACGATATCTTGCTGTTCGAGGGCATGAACTGAGCATCGCCATTGGGACTAGGCATGGCATTCCTGATGGTGTTGGAAATGGATGAAATTCTTTGTAGTTTCCAGTTACCTGGCAAACTTATTGCGCTGGCACTGTCCCTGGAAGAGTTCTCGTGCATTTCTGCAAAGTGCTTGCAGAGATCTTCAAAAGTACCAAAGGAGATCAGGCACACAGAGCACACATGCGACCGTGCGTGTGCGCCAAATAGAACAGAATCAGGGCCACTGCCAGCGTTATTCTTGTGTACATTCATGGCCTTCAGACTAGCCAAATTCTGGAGAACTTTTTCCTCAACTACAATGTTTCCATTAACTTTTTTGCAAAATGAAGCATCAATGTACACTGATGACAGTACTTCCATGTGAACTTTACCATTCACGCTCCGCTGAGTTTTTGTGCAGAAGGGTGTTTTCGCTGATAAGCATTCTAAAAGCTGCGGTATAGAGGACGTGATGTCAAGGTCATCTGGCACGCAAGAGAGAACTCTTGAATGGCTGGATTCCTCCAAGGATCGATCAATGCCATTGTTCCTGAGATTGTCCAGTACTGACGGAGGTTCATGCAATGCCTTGCCTTGAAAAGAGTGGCAACCAGTGGCCCTTGTATACAAGCTGTCTACCATAGGTACTGTACACTGTGTGTGAGCTTCTGGAGTTGTAGATGCACTTTGGTCATCTGAATTAGAGGATGTGGTGTCTCGTTGTTGCTGCTCCACTTCATTGGAGAGAACAGCAGAGGTCACATAATCGATTGCAGTTTTGAGATTTTTTATCATGGTTTTACCGTTTGCTTGAAGCCTTGCACGACAGGTCATCTTGAGATAACACTTAGCTTCATGAACCCATGATGGTGCAACAAGCTTGCCAACTTCAACTATTTTTCTATCCTCGAATTTCCACACTGAAAATGGCAGCCCAAGATGATAATAACCAGCATGCACGAACAGACTCCTTGACTTTTTGTACGATTTCAAGCAATGTCCACAGAAGAATGCCACGGAGTGCACAGTAGTCATATGATGGAGGTAGGAAAGCGTTGTGTCCAACTGTGTAAGACAAGTGCGACAAAGATATCTTGCAGTGAGGTCTTGTGCAGTTTCTGTTTGACCTACATCACGCTGCTCATCAGCCTCATCATTTTCATAGCACAAGACACTGACAATATCAACACCATCTTTGCTACCCTCTTCAGCATAACTTGCAGAAGGTGAAATAGCTGAAGTACAAAGTGCAGCTTCTGTAGTTGCTATAGCTTCGTCAGCCTTTGCCTTCTCCTTCTGGTAGATTTGATGGGCTTGAAATATGTGTTCATCTACATCCCACTGATTTTGACTTGCAAATGAGCAGTCATCATAACGACAAAATATGACCCCACTGTGCCTCTCAACAATGTGTCCAAGAAGATCCACAGGAGAAACAACAATGCCACACTTCGGGCAGTGAAGGAATGACTGAGGGGGATGACTATCAGTAAGATGGTTCATAAAGTCAAACACATCATTAAATTCTATGCTACAGTTTTCTATGTTGCAAAAGAATTGCTGTTTACCAGGAAATGATGTATCTTTGAAAGTGGCTGTCAGACTGTCGTTGCGAGGTGTTGCTTTGTTTTGTGCATGCGAATATGGTGTATCAATTTCAACAGTGCTCTCAATACTGGGTGTCCTTCGGTCATTTTCAGGCTCTGTTTCACATTCGGCATTCTCAGCATTTTCCACCTCCATTTCAACGTTGCACTGAAGAGTGGATATTACTTCCTCACTTTCAGGCGCTGTTTTGCATTGTGTATGACCAAATAATGATGAAAGTTCACTTTCTGTACTTTCAGCTTTTCTCACATCTGATTGAATACTGTCCAGGTTTTTACTGATTTTGCAACCTGTATTACCATATTCTGCATTTTTTTCTTGCGATGTTGGATCCCCGATGGCTTCCGATCTCGGTTCTGCGGCTTCATATGAACATGCTTCAAGTTGAAATGATGTGCATATTAATGACTGTGGCACGGGCACAGCTGGATGCCTAGGTTCTACATGAATACTTTTTAGAGCCACCTCACCAGTTCGCTGTTCATTTTCACTGTTATTGAGAAGTATGTTTTCCGTTGTTTTGAAGGGCACCAGCTCTGTTGTGAAAAGTTGGTCTGAACTTGTCGGCCTGTTGTTGCTCTGCCTGCTGATGTCTTCAGTCTGCTGCATTGACCGAGTGTATAGTTCAATATGCGATGACCCAGATAGGAATGTCTGTGGCTCAGGGTCTCTAGACAGGTATTCTTCAACTAACTTTCGCAGCTCTTGGATGACAGCAGCTGAGTCTCCGTTTCTAAGCAGCAGCCTAAATGGCTTGTCTGGGTGCTTTTCCATGATGTGCCGCATGACGACCCAGTCATCTTCTTTACCGAAGTCACAGTACAGGCAGTGCACGTTAAAATAGGCATGATCACACCTGTAGTGCTCTAACAGAACACCCGGGGAGCTAGCTCTAGTCAAACACAGATGGCAATCATATGCCACAGAGCCACAATGGTGCTCCTCAAGGTGTTTCCGGAACATTACAGTAGTGAGGCATCTAAAATGGCACTGTTTACAAAGTCCACAAATGTACTCCTTCGGTCTGACCAAATACTTTTGTCTCCGATTGGGAAGGCTGCGGCGAAATGCTATCTTTTGAATGCCATGGTACGGGCTGTACATCACGATGCTCATGGTAGGCATGAAGTGCTAGATGAGCCTTTCCGCATGAGGAGTATGCACAAAGACTACAAGAATACATTTGTTGCCTGGTCTCGTTGTGCAAGGGACGAGTGGGTCTCCTAGAAACCAGCGCAGTTCCAGAGCCTAGAAACAAGTTGGAGACCACAACGCATGAAAGTTAGAGGCACAGGAAGCAAAAAATAAAAGTGATCTGAATTTGACAAGGTAAAAAAAATGCATGTGCCATGTCCAGGTTCCTCCAAAAATAACAATTTCCTAAGCAGAAAGATTTGAGCAAAGGATTTAGAGAAAAATATTGTTACAGTGCTTTCACCATATTATTATTTTATGATCCAATTACCTTACCTCTCTAGTTACAACCGAGCAAGCTGACCACTTTGAAATGTGGCATATTTTGTCTGTAAACATGGAAAGCAGGACATAAGCATGGCACACTAAAAGGTGCCCTCACCCTTGTGGACACACTTTCAAAGCAAAGCTCAATGAAAAGATTTGTATGCTTTGAAAGGGTGTGTGCTTTCATATAGGAACAGTGTCATGGCAATTTTACTGTATCATATAGCAGGAAGAGAACAAGTCAGAGGACAAAAAGACAAAGACTGTGGAAATTACCTTTATGTATCAATATTTCCAAGCAGGTGGCACGACGGCATCTGGAGCTAGGCACATCCCCTGCAAATGGACATTTGGCAGCTGTATTCGGCCTGCATGAACACTCTCACAGTTATTTCTGTGCCACACTGCCCATTTCCAAATAATGCCTCTAGGACATCTCTCAAGAGCAGAAGGCACATTTCAACCACATTATCAAATTTGGATCAGATTCACTTCACCCTATTTAGTCATCAAATTACAAGTAACCTTTTACCAAACAATCTATGACTGAGATGCCAACACAGCAGGCACTAGAAATTCGCACAGGTTGCAGCTTTTAGCCTGAGCTGGGAGCCAATGAAAAATAAGGGCAGCTTCACAATAGAGGTGACAAGTCTGAAGGAAGTTCATAGTTGGGCTGCCATCATTTTTTCTCTTTAGTTTTCTTTTATTTTCTGATGTAACTTCTCTTTTCTTTATTCCTTTATTTCAATTTCTTTCTCTATTTCTTCTTCTTGCTCTCTCCTTTTATTTCTTGCTTGGTTCCTTTTTTTCTGTTTTTATGTGCAGTTTTCCTTATGTTATGCCTAAACAACAGCCTGGGCCCATCACGTGCTCTGCACTTAAAATACGATAAGTGGGTAGCAAAACAGTGCGCTGTCTGCCACAGCACTCCTAGTTTGAGGCTTTATTTTTAACAGTTTCAACCTGGAGGTGCGCGTCTCCTCCCTCACTGTTTGCTGTTGCGTGCAATGAGGAAAAACATACGAAAATAGATTAAGTTAATCAAAACACCTTTCTTGGGCAATGATAAACCAATTCCAACACAATTTCCGCGCTGAAAAGCCTCAGAAATCGGCCCCCATGACCTAGTTCAGACTGTGATAGCCCATAAGAAAGAGGAAACACTATGGTGACCCTTCTGGGTTCTTGTGAGCTTTTGGAACAGGAAGTAGTTCGGCCAGCTCACATCAGAACTGATGCATTTCTGGTACAGCCTCATGTAATCCCAGCACATTCTTTCTTGTTCCCAAATCTCAAGAGAAGCTGAAAGGTCAGTGCTTCAACGGTATTCCTGCCATCTAACGGGCTCTCTGAAAGGTGATGGCAGTCGACCTCTGGGTGCCTTTGTAGCATGGGAATCTCATTGCTATCAGTGTACCTACACCAAAAGAAGCTATTCGGAAGAACTTGGATAATATGGGCCAATTTGATTAATGAATTCTGTTTTGCCAGACCCAGTCAAACTTTTTTATCTACAGAGTCTGCATACTTCATCAGTGCATTAGACGTCACTGTTATATGTTATGTGTCCAGAGTAAAACCTTGAGCTCAAGTCTAACTGTCGTCCTGCGTGCATCTTTCACTGTTTGTTTTGTTTCTCTACATTATGTACTTAAGTCAAAACCAGATAGCCCAAGCTCCAGCTTTAACTGAAATTGTTGTAACATGTGTTGCACCTGCAGCTTCCTGTTGTTATCACGAGTCAACAAAGGTACTCATGGCACCAAAAATTGTTACATGATGAAGTAGACACAGACCTTACCTGAACTACAGGCACTTGGGGTTTACAGGGCAGTGTGCATACCACCTTGACTTGGAAACTGCGAATGACAGAAAATAAGTACAAACTTTTCATAGCAATAAACTGCAGCACGTTCCTGTGCATCTTCTCATAAAAACATTAATTTTACTCGAAATCCACAAAATGAATATGCGTGTCGTTAATGCACGCTCCGAAGGGCAATGCTAAATGTGCATACACAAGAATTGCGGACAACTTTATGAGGACGCAGACATACACTTGTTTCTTTAGTCACTCAAAGAACCTACATCCAGCGCGAGATGACAACTATGCAATCGCCAGAAGCCACCAAGGTACAATAGCATGACGCTCATAGCCAGCAGACTGGATTTTTTTAACATTCTGATAAGTAATCAACGCTGTAGGACGACCCTTTCAACTTTGTCAAAAGCACCACGATGTTTTTACTATGATAACTACTCTAGACTGTCATCCTTTTCAACATCCACGAGAAGGCTGCACTTGTTTTACTTGAAAAAAAAAATGCCATATTCCAATGGATACACTTGTGTTGTAGGCAGCAAACAATAAGCCATCGACACATCCCGCCAAAACTTATTTCCACCGTTTTCAACGGCTAATATAGGTTACAAAACGCGCGTAGCATTTACACGAATATGTTTTCACAATAAACACGGTTTTGGACAACTGGGTTTCCGAACCTTTTCAACGTAAATGAACGATCTCACGCCTTGTTCTCGATGCTCAATGGATGATACCAGGGCCAGAGCCGGGGTTCACGGTTTTTCGAAATTCGACCGACCAAGGGAAGTTTGAGTTTTCCACAATAAAACCTGGAGGAAAGTGTGGCGCCACCGTCTATGCGAATTTCTGGCTGGTATTGAGCGAGGCTTCGGCTCAAAAGCGAATATGACTGTGTAGATAAAGCTTCCTTTAAAACAAAACGTTTATAAACAGATCTCATTCACGCGTATTATATTTTACAATAAAAGTGGCGGAGGTATAGTATGGCGAGCGTCTATTTCTCGTACAGAATCTTACCTAAGAAGAGACTTTCAGGGGATTTTTTGGTCTAAGGATTTTCGATGGTAGCGCCTGTTACGTCGCAGCGGAGCGTTTTAAACATGCTTCGCCGGCCGGTTGGGTATTTTGTAGGCCGGCGAGGTGTTCTTTTCTCTGGCCTTATCTGTCAAGCTAGCTCCTTACTCGAGCGAGTTTGATCGTTTGACCGTGATTTGGCTCTGCGAGTCTTGCAGCTTTCGTGTGGCTAACGTGGTGCATGAACCGGTGCCCCGTATCAATTTCGTCAACATCGTTGTGACTGCGCTTGCTCGATCGGCAGACGTCGCAGGCTGCAGTACGCTTGTCTTGCCACAACAGGTAAGCAGTCGTCTCTATTATTTGTAGTTCTACTCTGCCCTGTTGGTCGCTATCTCCTATGTAATAGTCATAAATACCTGTCCACATCAGACAGCGGGATAATATAGGACTATGCTGCCGGGATTCGAGAACACTTTCCCAGAGACTTCCCATACCATAGTGCTGGCTTTTTTGGCACCTGTAATAGCTTCCAGAAAAGTTGTGTAACTTGCACAGAGTCATCCTCTCATTACGCTGATATGCTGGAATGTCGAAATTGAATTGTGCTTCGCATTGCCCATTTGGGATTGAGAGAACAACACTGGTGTAATTGTAATGACCCCAAATGCGTGCTTTTCCGCAGCACGCAAACATGGCGGTGAAGCCGAATGTGCTAATGTCAGTTTTTTTACCGTGTGCATTCATACATAAAAGTATAAGCTGGCAAAGAGTCAAGCAGGATTGCATGGAACATTTATGGTTGAGAGAGAAAGTAGCTGGGCAGATGACACTTTTTGGTTTGGTGTACTTGTGGACAGGAGCAAAGGACAGATAAGAAAACCAGGCAATAGTGGAGTGTATATTAAAGGACATTGAGGAATTAGGAGGAGAGTGCGATATATATATACTAGGACATATGAATGCCCACATAGAAGATATAGATATATAGAACCAACAGGCAAAATGATCATGGATATGTGTGAAAGGCATGATTTGATCATTTGCAACAGTACTGAGAAGTGTGAAGGGCAAATAACATGAGAGGTAGGAAGGCTGCAGTCAACGATAGATTATGCACTGATGTCACATAGGATGTATGATAGGCTCAGGGGAATGCCCATAGATGAATGTGGCTCCAGAAGTTTGGGTAGTGATCACAAACGTATCAAGCTAAGTTTTGGAAGAGCAGTGTAAGTGGGAAAGAGACAAGATGAGCAACTACAGGAAAATTTTTATTCAGAAAGGCAAATAGAAATAGCTACTAAGCAAATTGAGAAAGTAATCACCGAGGATAATAAAAGTGTGGAAAGACACGAATCTAATTAGACTGTTTGAGCTAGAGCTTGCTAAGACATGTGACAAGTCACTCCGGAAAAGAAGACACAAAACCAAGAGTTGGTGGGATGAGGAAGTCAAGAGAGCCATAGCAAAACGTAAGAAAGCCTCTAGGGAACACAAACATGCTAAGCAGCGGGGTGAACTGCCAGATTACGTTGAAAGAAAATGGGACATCTTTCTAAACGGTAGAAGGGAAGCATTCCTTCTGATTGATGAAAAGATTAGAACAAAGGGGGCTCAGTGGCTGGCAGAAGTGCATAAAAAGGATAGAAAGGCAGCTGCGAAGTTTTGGAACCATCTGAACTTCCTCAGAAATGAGACAAGCCTAGAGCAGAGGTTTATTACTACAGCTCAATGTGCTAGCCTAGAAGAGGATGAAGCTATTGAATATATAAGAACAAGGGTGACAGAATAATTTCAACAAAAAAGTGCCTTATCCACCACAATAGACAAGGATGGATCAAGTGGGGCAATGGCTCCATTTTCACGAGAGTGGGAAAGGGCAGAGAAGAGGGTTCCTAGTAGTACATCAACATTCCCATGATGGCATTCCAATTATGCTGATAAAGACATTGGGTCCGAAGTCTAAGCAGACTTTGAGAGAGGCGGTGAGCAAAACAATAATCCATGGTGAAGTCCCCATGGTGTTGCAGCTATGGCGTAGTGGTTAGAGCATCCGCCTCGCATGCAAAAGGTTCATGGTTCCAATCTTGGTGCCGCGCAGTTCCCAACCGGATAAAAAAAATATTCACGTGGTGATTGAACTGCATTAAAGAGGCCTGGGGTGCGGCCTCACAGGTAACCACCGCCGGGAACGCACTCCTTCACCAGAGAAGGATTGGCCACCCTGGTGCAGTATCTGGCCACTACCTCCCACATGCATACGTCAAATAACTCGCGGCCTTCAGTTCCCAGCAGCTGCGAAGCAACTGACCACGGCGGCGGTCAGATCTGCAACGCAGCTGAGGGTGCTAAGAATCTCTGGATCCGGACAGGCCGCCATTGGAACCTGAACTTGGCAACGTTTAACGCTAGAACCTTATCTAGTGAGGGAAGTCTAGCTGTATTATTCGAGGAGCTAGAGGGTGTTAACTGGGATATAATAGGGCTCAGTGAGGCTAGGAGGACAGATGAGGCCTATACGGCGCTACAAAATGGGCACGTCCTTTGCTATAGGGGCTTGGCCGACAGAAGAGAACTGGGAGTGGGGCTCCTAATTCACAGAAACTTAGCTGGCAACATAGAGGAATACTATAGCATTAATGAAAGGGTGGTAGGTATCGTAATTAAACTGAATAAAAGATACAAGATGAAGGTGGTACAGGCTTACGCGCCTACATCCAGCCATGATGATGCTTCTGTTGAAAGCTTCTATGAAGACGTGGAATCGGCAGTGAGTAAGGTAAAAACACAGTATACTATACTGATAGGAGACTTTAATGCAAAAGTAGGGAAGGAGCAGGCTGGAGACCATGCAGTAGGAGATTATGGCATCGGTACTAGAAACGCCAGAGGAGAGCTACTAGTAGAATTCGCAGAAGGCAATAATTTGCGGATTTTGAATACCTTCTACCGAAAACGAGGAAACCGCAAGTGGACAAGGAGGAGCCCTAATGGCGAAAATAAGAACGAAATAGACTTTATAATGAGTGCACACCCAGGCATCGTGCAGGATGTGGAAGTGGTTGGCAAGGTACGATGCAGTGCCCATAGAATGGTACGGTCTCGAATTCACCTAGAGTTGAGGAAGGAACGACAGAAACTGATACGCAAGAAGCCAATCAATGAGCTAGCAGTGAGAGGGAAAGTACAGAAATTCAGAGTCTCACTTCAGAACACGTACTTGGCTCTTAGTGAGGAAACCAACCTTAGTGCAGATACAATAAATGATAATTTGACGAGTATCATTACGGAGTGTGCAGTGGAAGTTGGAGGCAGGGTAGTTAGACAGGACATTGGCAAGCTTTCCCGGGAAACAAAGAATCTCATTAAGAAGCGTCAAATTGAAAGTCTCAAGTACAACAGACAAAATTAAACTGGCAGAGCTTTCAAAGCTGATTAATAGGCGTATAGTATCCGATGTAAGAAGGTATAACGTGGAGAGAATCGAACAGGCTCTGAAAAACAAAGGAAGTGTCAAAGCAGTGAAGAGGAAACTTGGGATAGGCAAAAATCGGATGTATGCACTAAGGGACATAGAAGGCAAAGTAACTACCAATATTGATAGGATAGTTAAAATAGCGGAGGAGTTTTACAGAGATCTGTACAGTAGCTGGGACAACCACAACTTTAATACTATAAGAACTAGCAGTAACCCAGATGACACCCCACCAGTAATTATAGAAGAAGTCAGAAAAGCTTTGGAGAGCATGCAAAGAGGCAAAGCTGCTGGTGAGGATCAGGTAACATCAGACCTGCTGAAAGATGGAGGACAGATTGTGTTAGAAAAACTAGGCACCCTGTTTACGAGGTGTCTCCTGACGGGAAGAGTACCAGAGTCTTAGAAGAACGCTAACATCATCTTAATACATAAGAAAGGAGATGACCAGGACTTGAAGAATTACAGGCCGATCAGCTTGCGACCAGGACTTGAAGAATTACAGGCCGATCAGCTTGCTCTCTGTAGTATACAAGCTATTTACAAAGATAATTGCTAACAGAGTAAAGAAAACACTAGAATTCAATCAACCAAAGGAACAAGCAGAATTTCGAACAGGCTACTCAACAATCGACCACATTCATACTATCAATCAGGTAATAAAGAAATGCTCAGAATATAACCAATCACTATACATAGCCTTCATAGATTACGAGAAGGCGTTTGATTCAGTAGAAATATCAGCCGTCATGCAGACACTGCGGAATCAGGGCGTCGATGAAGTATATATAAACATCCTGGATGAAATCTACAGGGGATCAACTGCTATCATAATGCTTCATAAAGAAAACAGCAGAATACCAATCAAGAAGGGTGTAAGGCAGGGGGACACAATCTCCCCAATGCTATTTACCGCGTGCTTACAGGAGGTTTTCAGAAGCCTAGAATGGGAACAGTTAGGGATAAGAGTTAATGGAGAGTACCTTAGAAACCTGCGCTTCGCCGATGACATTGCATTGCTGACTAACTCTGGGGTCGAATCGCAACTCATGATTACGGAGTTAAAAAAGGAGAGCAGAAAGGTTGGTCTCAAAATTTATCTGCAGAAAACGAAAGTAATGTACAACAACCTCGGAAAGGAGCAGCACTTCGAGATAGGTAATAGTGCACTTGAAGTTGTAAAAGACTATGTCTACTTAGGGCAGGTAATAACCGCGGAGCCGAACCACAAGATTGAAGTAACTAGAAGAATAAGAATGGGGTAGAGCACATTAGGCAAGCACTCTCAAATTATGACACGTAAATCGCCACTATCCCTCAAGAGGAAGGTATATAACAGCTGTATCTTGCCGGTACTTAGCTACGGAGCAGAAACCTGGAGACTTACAAAGAGAGTTCAGATTAAATTGAGGACGACGCAGCGAGCAATGGAAAGAAAAATGATAGGTGTAACCTTAAGAGACAAGAAGAGAGCAGAATGGATTAGGGAACAAACGGGGATTAAGGATATCATAGCTGAAATCAAGAAGAAATAGACATGGGCCGGACATGTAGCACGTAGGCAGGATAAACGCTGGTCATTAAGGGTAAGTAACTGGATTTCCAGAGAAGGCAAGCGGGTTAGGAGGAGACAGGAGGTTAGGTGGGCAGATGAGATTAAGAAGTTTGCGGGTATAAATTGGCAGCAGCAAGCGCAGGACCGGGTTAACTGGTGGAACATGGGATAGGCTTTTGTCCTGCAGTGGACGTAGTCAGGCTGATGATGATGATGAAGTCCCCAATGGATTGAAACTTAGCAGGATGAGCATGATCTATGAAAAAAAGGGGGACAAAGCTGACATAAACAACTACCGTCCTATAACAGTGACATCAGTGGTCTACAGGCTGCCGATGCAGATTATAGAGGAAAGACTGCAGGCATGGATAGAGGATGAGGCGGTGCTGAGGGAACTGCAGAATGGATTTCGGAAACACAGGACGTTGGAAGACAATCTGTTCTTTCTGCATCGAAATAGCAGAAAAGGAACACAGGCCCCTGCGGCTAGCATTTTTGGATATCAAGGGAGCGTACAATAGCGTGGTTCAAGAGAACTTGTGGGGAATACTGGACACACTAGGTGTAGAAGATGGAGGCACTAATCTTTCTAAGAATATCTATAAAAGTAACAAGGTTGTTATAAAGTGGGAAAAACAGGTATCCAAGCCCCCAGAGGTAAAACGGGGGCTTAGGCAGGGGTGTCCTCTGTCACCCTTGTTATTCATGATGTACCTACAAGGATTAGAGGCCAAATTATATAAAAGCGGGCTTGGCGGCAACCTCTCTTTCGTTGAACAAGGAAAACTCATTGAACAGGCACTATCAGCATTGATGTACGCAGATGATATAGTGCTAATGGCCGAAAGCAAGGAAGATTAGCAGAGATTGATGGACATTTGCGGTAATGAGGGAGTTAGGTTAGATTTCAGATTCAGTAAGGAAAAATCAGCAGTCGTGATTTTTATTGATAATGAAGGCTTAGGATACAGGAGGTCACGCTAGAGATAACAGATAAATACAAATATCTGGGCGTATGGATATGCAATGGGACCGAGTACCTAAGGGAACACGAAATATACTCAACGACTAAAGGTAACAGGAATGCAGCAGTGATGAAAAAATAGGGTACTGTGGCATTACAATAGGTATGATGTTGTGAGACGAATATGGAAAGGGGTCGTGGCTCCTAATCTGACGTTCGGCAATGCTGTGTTGTGCATTAGATCAAAAGTTCAAGCAAGGTTAGAAATTAAGCAACGTGGAATAAGCAGGCTTGCTTTAGGAGCTCACAGGAATACACCAAATAAGGGCGTACAAGGTGATATGGGATGGACATCATTTGAAGGCAGGGAAGCTAGCAGCAAGATAAAATTTGAGAAGTGATTGAGAGAAATGGGGGAGGAGCGTTAGGCTAGGAAGGTTTTTAGCTACTTATACATAGAGAATGTCGATGCGAAATGGAGGAAGCGAATCAGAAAATCGACAGGTAAATACTTAGAATACGGCATGGGGCCAAACCAAAAAACTATCATTTAAGAAGAAGGTGAAGGAAAGGGAGACTGATATGTGGAGAATTGGCATGATTAAGAAGTCCGCACTAGAGATCTATCGAACTTTTAAGCAGGAAATTGTCAAGGAAAGGATCTATGATAGTACTCGGGGTAGTTCTCTACTATTTGAGGCCAGGACAGGAGTATTGCGAACCAAGACATATCAAGCCAATTACGAAGGGGTAGACACGGTATGCAGTGCATGTGGAGAGGAGGAGGAAACTGCAGAACACTTGATGATGTTCTGTAAAGGGCTTCACCTTATAGTTCAGGATGATGGCGCAGAGTTTTTCAAAACACTCGGGTTTAGGGACAGGGAGGGTAAAATAGACTTTATGCGGGTAGAAGTAACTAGAAGGAGATTATCTGATTGGTGGCTAAAGTCAAGGCATGAGTGAAAATTAAACCCTTCACTCCAAAGTACCAGTCCTCAACTTAACTATTTAAAGGGAAAAAAAAGATAAATCTAGTCTTTGGTTCACTAAGCATTACGGCTAGGTGGCGTTAGCCGCCGCCCGATTTAAAGGGTACAGCCATATCAATCCATTCATCCAGCTGGTCCACAGGGCACGTGCATGGCAGTGAAGCCGAATTCATGCATTGCATCGTTCGTTTTATTTGCAGGCATAGAGATTAGCATTCCAAGTTCAAGTCAGCAAGTATTTTTCTTTACGTTTATCCAACGACTTTTTTTAATTATGTGGACGCATTAGTCATGGATTTGCCACCAAAATCCTAAGTTCTCATATTATGGAAGACCATCTCGTCAAACCTACCTTCTACACACTGCTGTACCAGAGAATGAACATGCCGGCTGTTTCTCAAGCTAATATATACTGGGCGACAAAGGCCATGGCATGAATTTGTAAGCAACTATTCAGTCAAGCTGACATCCCATAAGCCCAGAGAAGGATCATTCATTGTTGCACCGCTACTGACTAATGCATACCCTAATTAAGAGACATTCAAAGCTACATTCCGCAGTGTACTGAGACGAGCGCCCCTGGAGCTTAGCGGTGAGGACACTGACGCATAGTATGTACGAGTGTCCTTCATGTCTCTGTGAGGTGAACTCCATACAGGCCAACAGAATGCAACATCGGTCTTGGGAAATGTATCTCTCTGAGAAGGCCTTGAAGAGTTTAGTGGTTGACTTGGAGCTGGCTCAATTAGCTGGTAGCCGGTGAAGCCCCAAGAGTCCCACCAGCCTTACCTCTGAAAAGCACTTCAGCTATATAAATGTTCGCTCTATTCTTGCTACAGCAGCCAACGTATGCAAGCTTGTTCAGACAACTCACTTTGCTAACATCTTTGGCATCCCCTCCAGGTTCTTTTATGCCGTCGCCTGCAAGAGACATTATCAAGCTTCTGCTTTTCAAGTTTTGTTTCCTTTCAGCTTGAATCTGATTCTTCAATATAATCTACTCAGTAAAGCTGTTTAAGTAAACTATTATAATAAATAATAAATTAGCATCTCATTTGATTTAACAAAACTGCAAGCAAGAAGCAAATGGAACAGCTACTGCAATATAGCCTTCCAGTATTAAAGTGGGGAGTTGGGCTTGTCGGTATATTATTGTGGTGCACTACAGTGCAGAAAACACACAATAGACAGAACACAAATGACGAGTGCTGATTGGGAGAGCAATCCTGGCAGGTTATACAATGACTGGCAAGGAAACCTTCAAAATATTTTCAGTCATGCACACTCTTCACATTGTTTGATGCTCTTTTAGCCTATTTTTTGTGCAATGCCTGGTTTGGCCATCGTACACTTTACTGCACTTTAATAAAGGAATTTCGGTCACCACCCCTTCTGCACAATCAGCAAAAGGCCTCCTGTGCTTTGTGTCACAGACCTGTTTCATTTTGCCTCCGGGTCGGTCAATCTGCAGAGCTTAGACAGCCTGTTTGGTACTGAAAATAGGAGTTTCATGTGTTACCGCTGGGCCACCTTTTTCATGCTGGGTGACATCTTGTGCATGTAAGGTATCATCGCTACCTTCTGCATGAGCGGTGCGATAGCTTCACAATTTTGTGGGTGGTGGCGCACCTTCTTGAGCAGGCTGTCTGCAACTGAAATGAGGAGTGACTCGAGATGCCCAGCACTTGTGAGCCCTTCAGCTTTACGCTTAAATGCTTCAGAAGTACAGTGTTGGCAAGATTTGCCCAGAGCACTCTTGAGGCACGATGTGGAAATAGCTCGTTTAACGAGCTTAAAGTGGGTGGACTTGAAAGGTAGTAGTGGTGTGTTAGTGCATGGTTCTTAGCACGAGCAGATGATAACACCTGTAAAACGAAACCGGACATCTAAAAATGTAATTTTGTCATTTACCGGGAGTTTACGGTCTTGGCTAATAGGGGTCATCACATGGATTGATTGATTGATTTGTGTGGTTTACGTCCCAAAACCATCATCTGATTTTGAGAGACGCCGTAGTGGAGGGCTCCGGAAATTTAGACCACCTGGGGTTCTTTTACGTGCACCCAAATCTGAGAACACGGGCCTACAACATTTCCTCCTCCATTGGAAATGCAGCCGCCCCAGCCGGGATTCGATCCCGCAACCTGCGAGTCAGCAGTTGAGTACCTCAGCCACTAGACCACCGCGGCGGGGCGGGTCATCACATGGAAAACACATCAGGTAGCACTTTGCTTTGTCGTGCGGGTCACAATCTAAATAAGGTAATCGCTAACATATCGGAATATGCTAAGAACATTTTGGTCGATTGCAGTGAGCAAGAACTAGGTCTCCAAGAACCGAGCAATGAAGAAACGAGTGCATACACCTTGTTTCTGCAGGTGTGGGATCCCTTCAAACATTGCGTACGTAGACAGCTAATAAAAGCCTAAATGTTTTAAGAAACCACCGGCAGAAATCATTGCAGAGTTTTGGAAAGCAACGAAACTGTGTTTGTGAATAGAATGCACATCACACTCAAGGATTAGGTTACGATGCAGGAAATAAAGATCCTGGATGTCAGTCGATAAATCCTGACAGCACTTGTCAGTGAAAGCGCCAGAGACGTCTAAAGCCTGGTTAGATTTAGTCTCGATAAAAAGGTCATCTATCACTAAAAGCTTGAGATTACACCGATTAAGATTCATAGACAATGGCCCGAAAGGTATGTTGACGTGCATTTTTGCACAAAAAAAAAAGACATTTAATAATTGTTCTTGCTCCTATCAATCACCTTAATCAGAAAGATAAAGCTTGTCACATAGTCTTTTAGCATTAGACTTCTGTTTACTCAATGAATTATCGGAGTGAGAATCGACTTTAAGAATCGCTTCTCTCGGCTTTGATATTTTTTCTCAGTAGAACCGTGAAAATACCTTTTTTATCGGCCAGCAGAATGTGGAGGAGTGTTCGCATAGAAAAGAAGCCACTCATCTAATGGGTGGGGTTTGTTTAAGTTCTTGCAGCTGGTTAAGGAAGTTAGCACCTTCTGAAAGACAACATGTGCTCTAATCGGCAGTAGCTTCATGCGAAACCTTAAGTACAAAAGAAAGTTGTGCTGGTCTCGACTTCTTGAATGCCACAGCAAACTTCAATCCAAGGGAAAGAATGCAGGTTAGACCAGTTGGCAAAGTTACTTCACCCATGACGTGTATATTGCACTGTGACTTATGTGCACAGGGTACACCAGGTCCTCAGTCTTTCAGGACGGTATAAATATATGTGCTATTTCACAATAAACATTGTTGAAAGTTCAGCGCTTGTTCTCGTCATTTGTGTTTCCATCCACTGTGTCTTTCTTCACTGCAGTGCACCAAAACATTTGTTTCACAAGTACATTCTTAGACCTGCACCATTGCCAAAGTGTTTAAGTCTCACCTTTATGTTATGAAGGGTACATGATAGTCTATTTCGAGTACATGAGTGGTAAAACAAACACCTTTAACTCTCATATGGTCTTCTATCTGTAAAAAGCGTATGAGAGTTAAACATGACATCGGCATCTGCAAAGCACTTCCAATGTCATGTTAGCTGAACCTAACAAAGAAACGTTTTACGCCACCCTTCACTTTTAATGTACTCGTCTGCATTTACTAGTCAGTTTTTATATAGATAAAGAGTGTGCTCAACATCACTTCCTCTCCTGAGTGATGTAATTGACAACTGAAGGACATTTGTAGTAATGTCATGAAAAAAATATGTGATAAAGTTTGTGTGCCCCTGGGTTATGAGATTGTTTTTATACAAGGTAAGAAGAGGGAGCAAGTAGAAACAACTCTGGGTGAAATTTCATAGCTTAAGGACGCTGCATGTGTCACTATTATGCCTGCGTTATCTTAAAATAAAGATGCCTCTTTAGAGTTTTCTGCTAACTTTTGTTTTTTCATCTTGCAGTTTTAGTGAATGTTACAGTGGTACCTTGTTCTGAAAAAGGCATCACAGCAGCACCATTGGAAATTAAGGTATCACCTTGGCCCACTATGCTGCGGTTTCTGCAGTGCAAACAAGATTAGTTCATATAGATGAGGCAATAAAGAAGTATAGCAAATTTCAACACTGCATCAGTCTCTCAACTCATTTACTGCAAAAGCAGCATTCTGTCATGTGGTCTAAAGGGAACTGTGACGAACAATACGTCAGTTCTTACGATATTTTTTTTTCCATTTATTTTTGTTTCAAATATTCTATCAAGCCAATATATGCTTCCAAGTAGGTGCAGGGTTCTAGCCACCTATATGAAGGCATCCGAGAAGGTGCATCTGACACGAGAGAGAAGGAGACACCTGAACTGCCAAAGGGTGCCAGAATGACAACACTTCATTCACATAGAATGCTCTTTTCATATAGCTCGCAGTAAGAGGGCTCAGGCATCAGAGTGACACTTCTCATGGTCACTAGCATCAACCTGGAACTAAATTGAAATACTATGTCGAGTGATAAGTTGACTACCAGACGAGAAGTGGCTTAAACAGTTGTGTGTAAGGAAACTGTACAGAACAATAATGTTTCACAAGAGAGAAAGTTATCGGAATAAAGCCCTTGATCTGTTTTTACAATAACAAGTAGATTAATGATAAGAAAACAATTCAAGGGCAAACCTTTGAACTTTGTGTTGAATATACACTGCCCAACAGCCATAATGGCGTCACATAATCGCATTACCATATTTATTTATTTATTTATCAATGGCCGGTTTCCACAGATTGCAAAGTTATGACACCTCAGCACGGACGAAACGTTTCGAGACTTAGATCTCTTCCTTCCACACCTTCAGCTCAGCCAAATAATCCAGAAGTATGTTACCCTGCAATAAATTTAGTTCCCATGCAGAAAAAGTGTTTTGTGCATTTATGTGCTTGGTGCCCGCAAATGACAGACCAATCGAAAGTGCTTATAAAATCGCAATTTTGGTTTCGGTTCTTGACTCCACAAAGTGCCACCTGCTGTAGCAGGTGCCATGGGGACTACCTGTTTACCTTTGCTACGGGGTGTGCGATGTAACGTCCAAGCTTCAGCGCTCTTCTTTGTCACATTGCAAGATCTATGTAGATACATACGTGGCGATCACATTTAGCACCATCCGGTACAATCGAGAGTCAATACTTTATGTGCGACACTTCGCCTACTGGTTGTCAGAAGGTAAGTAAAACGCCGCTGCATCTTGCGTGGTCAACGTGTCAAGGCGAATATCTATTGCTTTCACGGCTACCGCAGTCCTTGAATTTTATAAATGACACTTGGCTACTTTCACACTGCATTAGCGACCAAGGCCTGCATCTTTAATGTGGGAGAACGTGAGCTGCACAAAAACGGACTTCAGAGAGCCATACGACAATACTTTTTCTGTTCTTCGATGCATGTCCTCGCATCTCGATCGGTTCCTGCGAACTAGCGCAGCTTTCTGACTGCATTTTCAAAACGATATCGCGTGTGTTTGCACGCAGGATCACCCTTTGCCTTTTTTTTTTGCGCTCAGAAAGAAAACTGCTCAATATACCACCATTTGAGTGGCCCGTGATTGCATAAACTGCAGCAAAAGCGAGGTAGGGCAAGGGTTTGGGTTCATTTTGAAATAGCACAAAGATTAAACACACGGAAGACAGCACTTGTGTTGTCCAGTCTTTTTCTGTGTAACTTGTCTTTTCGCTGTACTAAATTGAAGTTCGGTGGGCTTGTTTTCTGCACTAAGGCTTTTGTCACTGCGGCCTCCCACCGGCTGCTGTCCTTGCTGTACTGGTTTGCCGCCGATGTATTCTTGGTGCACCCGTGAGCAAGCCAGCTTCCGTTTCGACATTCTTAGCACAGCTGTACTGTTGAGACTCGATGGACAGCAGACGTAGCATCTCAAGCAGGCACGATTGCCGTGGTTTGAAAAACAGATGCACATTGCATCTCTTTATTTTTCGGGCCCATGCACAACTAAACAGGTGGGAAATAAGTTGGCATGCTTGTTTATTCACAGTGACACTATATGGAAACCAATCAGTTTCTGTTCGAAAAAATTGTTGGCAATCGTTTTAGTGCAGTATTTCATCTTTAACTATCGTTGCAAGAAATTTTTTTTTTGCCATCCTCATAAGCTGTTAATTTTGCCATTATGGGTACAGCCTAGGTTGACAAAAAAAAAAACATCAAATACAATACTGCTCGAATAATGAGAACAGATGCTAATGCCAAATAACATTCAAGAGGGTCTGCTTTGTAGCAATTCTCATATGAATGTGAAATGGGCAAAATGACAACTTGCTGCGACAGATTACTACTGATAACATCTCCTACACTTTACTTGCCATTACTCTCTATTCTAAAAAATGTGTATCTAGCAAAGAAAAACAAGTTCTTAAAATATTTTTTTTTCATTAATACTGCACGGATTTGTTCTGATCTGCTTCTAGTTGCTACAAAAGGAATGGAGTTTTTATCCCTCCACTGGCGTGCGCCTTTCTGTTTCGATATAGCATTTTAATGAAAGCAGAATAGCAAT
>WOVY01002524.1:0-57131 GCA_013436015.1 Rhipicephalus annulatus | reverse complement strand
CTTTCGGAACGCTCGAACACGCAAGTAGCTGGTCGTGCTTGCTCTAGGGTTTTGGCCTAAGTTTGTGTAGTGGCTGTGGTTCTCTTGTCTTTATTAGGTGTTCCTATAGTGCTTTTACAGCTACGTAAGCGCTTTTAGCGCCAGAAAGTTCACTTAGATGCAGTTTTCTTCCCCTGGACCAGGGGCTTGCCTCTGGTCTGCTTCACTTTCGCCACAGGAAATACCAGTGGATCAGTTTCTACGCAACGGCATTCCCGCAGTTCCTGTGGCCCTCGTCCCTAGCAATGACGGCTTCATTAGGATGAAGAATCCGAAAGTGATTCAGGGCGGAGCTTAGAGCTGCGACGTCTCACTTCCACAGCATCACAGAGGTCCGCCAGTTCGGCAGAGGTGGTATTCTATGTTTTTCATCTGATCAGCTCTGTGTCCAAGACCTATTGAAGTGCTCGAGTTTCGCGACCAATCCGTGAGCGCCTTTATTCCCCCGCATCTGGCATGTGTGAAAGTATTGTTCGCGGTGTCGATGTTAATTGACTCCGTCTGAGGTATTAGAGATGTTTGCCGTGACTGGTGCTATTTCCGTTATAGGTGTGCACGACTAGTAGAGAAGCAGAAGACGCCGACTGAGTCGGTAATTGTAACCTTTGCTGGAGCGAATCTCCCAAGCGAAATCAAGGCATGGCCACTAATATACAGAGTGGAACCGCTATCACCGCGACCACTCCAGTGTACGAAGTGCTGGCGATACGGTCACACTCTTAAAGATGCAGGTCAGAACTCAGATGCCGAGTGTGTGGTGACAACCACGAAACAAATTACTGCAAAGCTAAAGAAGAGAAATGTTTGTCTCTGCAACGAACAACACTGTTGCAGATAATCCTGATTGTTCAGCAAAGGCTCGAGAAATGCAAATTCTTGAAATTATAGGGCGTAGGCGCTGTTCTCGACGAGAAGCCCTAGCGGAAATACAGACTAGAAACTCAGGGTATGCCAGTGTTGCAGCACGACATCTCTCGAAATAAATGGGTCGATTTCCCTGAATATAGCGGAGGCCATAGAAAAGGCTCTAGAAAAAGCCATGGAACGACTGACTTCTAACCTTTGCGATTCTCTATCTCAAATTTTGGCTAACCAGATGACTCGCATATTTGGTACAACGGGAGAGTCAGGCCTAGTATCCCAACATGTTGAGAGTTCACGACCAATAGCTGACGGTGAATCTGAAACTGCGCCATCGTATATCCGCCAGCAGGAGCCTCTGCAATAGGCGTCCACAGCCAAAATGAGGAATCTGAAACCGCACCCTCGTATTTTCCGTCTACAGCACCCTCTGCAGTAGATATACAGAGTGTAAGTGAGGACAAAGCTACATATACAATAGATTCCGATGACATGGATTTGGACCCTAGGTCCCTGAAGAGATCTAGATCCCCTGTGTCAAAGAAAACTAACTCACCGAAACAAACTAAGAACAAAAAGTATCTGAAAGAAAAGGAGAGCCTTTCGAAGAGGATTTCTTGAAGGAAGGCATTCTAGAGAAAGCTATAGCGGAAGCAGCTCTTTCGAAACCATAGGGTCGCTTAAGATTCTCCATTGGAATTGCCGATCAATCCATTCTGCATCTACGGATTTGGTATACTTGACTTCTAAATTCGCTCCTGATATTATAGCATTACGAGAGACATGGCTATCTGTACATAATTTGTTCCATTTAAATAACTTCCAATCCTTTCGATTAGACCGTCCATCGAGAGGTGGGGGTCTAGCTCTCTTTATTAATAATAGAATTAGTATGAAAGTCAAATGCTCATACAAACATATGTCGCCAGAATGCGAAATTTGGCAGTAGACATTACACTGCCCAACTGCACTCCTTTCACTTTAGTCAATATGTATTTTCCGGATGGAGTTCAAGACACACGAAGTTTGGATCTAGCTACAAAATCATAATGCAAAGACAAAGTTTTAGTTGGAGACTTTAATTCTCACCACACGAGTTGGGGTTTTAGAACTGATCTTAGTGGGAAACGCTTGTGGGAGTGGACAATGGCTAATGACCTGACGTGCCTCAACGTGAGAACCCCCACATTTATTCGTACTCACTACAGGTCAGCCTTAGATTTAAGTTTTGTCAGTTCAGCCATTACTACTTCTTCTTGGAAAGCGCTGGACTGTGGCACCAACAGTGACCACTTACCGATAAGTTTTGAAATTTCTTGTCCGATAATTCCATCTTGTTCAAATGTAAGAGTATTTGTAAATTACACTAATTTTAGGAATGACCTGAAGTCAGCACTGGCTATTCACTCGGAAGAGAGCGATGATACAAAAGCACTGAAAATAAACGCAGTCATTAAAAGATCCTACAAAAGAGCCGAATTTACTGTTGAATCCACAAAAAGAGTATATAGCCGTTGGTGGAATGATGAATGTACAAGAGAGCACCGACGACGTAAGGCAGCTTGGAAGCAGCTCTTACATAATCAATCCCCACAAAACTGGGCCGATTATAAATTCATTGCTGCGGGCTTTAAAAGAACGGTAGCTCAAGCTAAACAAGATTATGACAAAAGACATTATGAATACCTGTCGAAGCCTAAACATATGAAAGCACTGTTCCGATATATGAGAGCTCGGAAAATCTTGCCATCACCAGTTAATGTAGCTTGTGATAATCTGTCGGCACAAGAAATGACCACTACCTTAGAGGCAATAGGTAAAGGTCTGGAAAGCAGATTCACTTCAGTAGTGCCAAACAACTGGCACAAGTCTACGACAAGGTCTGACTTTGAAGAAGTGACACAGACTGAAGTATCCAACGTGATTAAACATTTACCCTGTGCATCTCCTGGCCCAGATGGGATCACAGTAGCCATGATTAAAATTCTGTTCAATTTATCGCCTCGAGACGTCGCCAATGTTATTAACTACTCCTTAAAAAACTCATGGGTGCCGCAGGATTGGAGGATAGCAAAGGTGATTCCTATACTAAAAAATCCGGGTGGAGGATTAACAGTCGATAATATCAGACCAATCTCTCTAACATCTAACATGGTCAAACTAGTAGAGAGGGTCCTTCATAGCCGAGTAAGTATCTGGATGACAGACAATTTAGTAATAAAACCGAACCAAATCGGCTTTCGTAGTGATTTCTCAATTTGGTGTGCCCATGCTGATTTAGCGAGCCGAATACAGCTCGCGCGTAAAACAAGGCAATACGCTGCTTTAGTAACGCTTGACATAGCCAAGGCGTATGACAGTGTGGAGCACTTCATATTGTTAAATACGCTAGAGAGATTGAACTTCCCACAATATTTTATTGAGTGGGTGGCAGAATTCTTAAAATCAAGAGAATTCTACTGCGTCAAGGATGGATGTTCCTCATCTAGATTTAAACAAACGCGCGGAGTTCCCCAAGGAGCAGTCTTATCTCCAATATTATTTAATGCTTTAATGAGCCCAATTCCAACAGATCAAGAAGTTACTGTCTACATTTATGCTGATGACATCGCACTCTTTGCTGCTGACTGTAATATTTACTCACTACAACTTAAGTTACAAAGATATATTAACATGTTAGAAATTTGGTTGCAGTCGATTTCGTTATCGTTAAATGTCAACAAAAGCGCGCTCATGGCATTTCCGCTTGCAGAACCAATTTCAATTTCAATTCTATATAAACAGGAACCCATCCAGCAAGTAGACTCTATAAAATATTTGGGAATCATTTATAATGACAAACTTAACTGGAGTCCACACATAGAGTATATAACTACCAAAGCACAGCGGGCTTCAGGCTTACTACACAAGCTAAGTAACCGGAAATATGGATTACGGAGGCACACCTTGATAACGTTGTACAAGATGTACATGCGCCCCATCATGGAATTCGGCTGCATATTATTCTCGGGTGGCCCTGCTTATAAAACGAAACCTCTAGTTGTCTTGGAGCGAGAAGCACTGCGAATGTGTCTGGGACTCCCTAGATTTGTGGCTATCAACGTACTGTACCAGGAAGCGCGCCTGCCTACACTACTTTGTCGATTTCGAATTTTGACCGTACAAGCATTTTTAAAATTTTATAGCTTACCGGCAAGAAGATCTCAATATGCTTTTATCGCAAACCCAGACGCCTTCTTTCTTGCTCTTTGGCCACGGTTTCACACACCTCAGATAATGTTTGTACAAAAAAATCTACAAAGTATAAATGTGAACATTAGAAATGTAATTGAGACTAATGACTCGAATTGCCATGTTATTATTGAGTATGATGATATATTCCCCCAAAACGCCAAATTACAATCCCTCAAATTTTAAAATAACATATTATTAGATTACTTGGAGCATGTAAAAACTAAAAATATAATAGCCACAGATGCTTCCGTAAATAATCAAAAGGCAGGTGTAGGCATTGCGTCTGATTTGCTTGACTGGTCGTTTTCAGTGAGACTGCCTGATTTTACTCCAGTTTTTGAAGCGGAGCTATTGGCAATTATTTTAGCTCTTCGAAAACTTCCATCAAATCAAAACAACGCAGTAATAATGACGGATTCTCTTTCAGTTTGTGCAGCTCTGACGGCTTCAGAGAACTCTCGAATCCTGAGCACATTCAAAACATTAGTACCCCCGCAGTTGAGACTCCTGAGATTACTATGGGTTCCGGGACACTGTGGATTAAGATTAAATGAATTGGCCGATTCCTTAGCACGAGCCGCACTTGATGGGCCAGTTTTGTCCATACTGCCTGATGTTGAATATATCACGGCAATAAGATATCGAAAATCAGCAATCTCCACTGATACGATAGAAAAAGTAATTACACGGACAGACTATAACCACCTCATGTTTCCATGGCAACACCACTGGAGTCAGTCCAGAAAGCTCGAAGTCTTAATTACTAAATTTCGATGTCGTGTCCCCCCTCTAAACCTGTATCTACACAGAGCTGGTCAGACAACATCACCCCTCTGCGCATTCTGCGGAGAAATGGAATCACTAGATCATTATTTTTTGTATTGTCGCCGCTACGAGATACTTAGAAAAAGGTTACTAGTTATGCCATTTCGGAAAATAGGCCTTAGATTAACGGCGGAAACGGCGCTAAGCTTTGGCGCCTCAGCTTTGGGACATTGCAACAGGGATGCTTTCAATGCCGTTTGCAATTATATTCAGGCAACCAAGCGTATACCATTGTGATCTTCAATCAAAAAAAAATTATTTATTACTCCCCAGGGCAGAGCGAAGTAAACGCAGCTGAGTGCTAATCATAACACCTCAAATCTCAAAATTGCTCAACTCGATTTTTTTTCGTTTGCTCTTTTTATGTTGTTTTTATTTTTACATTAATCTCATTATAATACCAATTCATTAAACATTGTTAAAATGATTACAGAAAAACTGCACTACACTTTCTTGGCCAATCCCCATGAGTGGGTATGAGCCAGCCTCCCAGGGAAACAAAACAAAACAAAACAAATGTGGAGCGCGAGGAACGAGGCCACGTAGCGCGTGTTTGAAGGCGTTTGCGGAGCCAATCAGGAAACGAGTCGTCAGCGCTGACCGCTACAACGAAACCAGGCTACGTACCAGAGCTGCTCTCAGTTACCATTCCATTCCTTCGAAGAAGGCGGTAGCAAAAGTGCTTCCAGGCAAGATGGAGTGCCATATGGCGAATACGCGATGGCCGAGCACAGCTAAGATGCCGCGAGAACACGACTTCGACAGGAACAGCAAGGTTTGGCCGGCCGTGGCCACGATGTTTCCGACGCAGCGGCCCCCAAATAGGCGACCATGCGCAACAACACCCCGACCAACATGGCAGGAGCCAATCCAATGTGGACGTCTCGCGCAAGATCCCTCCATGAAGCAGGTTAGCCCCGTTATCAGTCTCATTAACGCGAATCACTTGCATATGACGATTTCCTGCCAACGTTTGAATCAGTGAGCCCTGAGAAAGCAGACATCCTAAGATTCGATGCTTGAGCAACGCATAAGTAATGTTCATACAACCTTCACTGCCTCGCTGGACCACATGCTGCACCCAATTTTTCATGCCATATCTTCTTTTTTCTAAATTTTGTCTCCATAGATTTTGCATATATCTTGGTGGCATTGGTAAAGAATAAATGTACGTTCTTAACACCATGCAGGAACTCGTGAAAAGAGTGCACGACTACGCCTCGTCCCGCAAGCGCCGTGCTCCTGTGTCCTACCAAGTGCTCACTTGCGTCTACATCAAGGCTATACACGATCCACAGCAGCCGCAATCGCCGGAGGAAGTAGTTCCAGTGAACACACTTTCACCGCCTTATCCGAGCCGTTGTCAAGACAAGGATTAACTCGCCTGCCAGGGAATCCTATGCTGCGCCGAATGGTCTCTGAAATACGCCTTCTGTAGCCTGTTCGCCAGCGACCCCACGATCTGAACCATTTGTATGGCCTGTATATAGAAACTTTCGGGCTATATATATATATTTTTCTAATATTGCTAATAAAGTCATGTTGAAGCGTCATTTTCATCCTACTATATTAAAGCATCAATAAAACTTCGGTTGTGTTTTGTTGGTGCGTAGCTTTAAAGGTGAACAGTTCAGCGCAAATTGGGGCGGACCACAGAGAGATGACACAGTGCCAGTGCTTGTGTCACCCATTTGCAGCCCGTTCTTATATTCTTCGAAAGTCGACGCCTTAAAAATATTGAAGCAGTGTTCACGTGAAGTTTTCTGTTCATATCCTAATGATAGGTCGCTGTAGCAATGTGGAGTATTCAGTGGCTCTAGTGGCGACTTATTCTGACGTTGTGCTGTGTTTAAAACAGGGTAAACAATTTTTGCTGTTACTCAGATGCAAATAAAACAGTGCCATAAATACAAGCAACGCAAAAAACATTTTGGAGGCCCAAAGCTTGACATTTAGGAGTTTAATAGTTGAAAGTGGTATAGGAATATTTTGTTGCTAGGGCGCATACTTCAAATACTGAGGGCATGACACTTTTTCGAACTTGTTAAGCAACCACTACGTGGCCTTAAGAAAACAGGCGCAGTAGCTTGTGTGCCTTTTGTAGTGGGCTACTGGCTTTAAAGCAATAAGTCATTATGATAATTGCATGCTCTCGCGCCTGATTGGATGGGTGCTTGTACCACTCACGATTACCGCGGTATTTTATGTTTTACTGTGAAGCATGTGTACAGGCTGCGTGTGTATGTAAAGCATGAAAGTTACTTTAACTGCATTTCCAAGCAGGGGAAGTTATTTTGGGTTTAGAAAAAGTGGTTAACGATTTAGAGTACTCAATATGAATTCACAAGAGGCACGTGGCCGTGTGCTAGAACATCCACTTGCCACGCAAACGCGCCGGCTTCAATGTCAACTCTGGCCCAAAATTTTATCATTATTATTATTTATTTTATTTGCATCGTTGTTAGTTTTTTTGTTACGCATAAGATTATTTTTCGCTCCCAACCATCGATGCCGACACCTGAATTTCTGAGAAACAAGCTTTTTAACGCTGTAACGTTACAATGCACTATAAAAACGCATGGACTCTCTGACCACTTTGGGTCAATGGTAAGCAAAAAACTCCTGATTTTCGGTCACGGTTGACATCAGGCGTAGTCCATGGTAGAAGTGTGGCAGCTTGGGCTACTTGGTAGGACATGACGATACTTATAGCACCAAAACAGAACGACGACAAAGAGACATGAAGGACACGTGTCTTTCGTGTCCTTCTTGTCTCTTTGTCCTCGTTCTGTTCTCGCGCTATAACAATCGCCATGGTAGGAGGCGTGCAACCGTCAACCTATCGATTGTGAAAGGGACGGCGCTTTCTTGCCGCGCGCGACTGCCAAAAATGCTTACAATGCGAAGCCGATGCCCGAAACTGTTGCCGCTCGTTTCGTCGTAGTCCGCAAGCTCTGTTCTTTCACTCGAAGCATGCTCGAGATCGGTGCAGTGTTGAAGCGCATGAACACGGACACGGGGTTTTATTTCACATTGTGCAGGCTTCCTTCAGCGCCGGAAAAAACTAGCGCGCAACATGTACAGCTGGATCGATCTTTTTGGAGTGCCTTCTGTGACGAAACGAAACGCACTTGGCCCTAAAATGGATATTAAAAATTTTGCATAATCGACCTCAATTGACTACAGCAGCGCAATATAGAAGTCATACTCTGGCAAGGCGGCGCCTGCCATATATATATATATATATATATATATATATATATATATATATATATATATATATATATATATATATATATATATATATATATATATATATGAGGAACGTAGTGTATACTTAGAGCTCGTTTTTATCGTTTTTTACACAAAATAATGAGATCTAACACAAGACAATAATGCCAAGGAATATAAATAGAGAAACTTAAATATAGAGAAAGAAACTTAAATATAGAGAAAGAAAAGCGGGTCAAAAGATACCTTCCCGTGGGCAGGAACCGAACCTGCGACGTTCGAATAACGCGTTCGATGCTCTACCACTGTGCTATCACGCAACTATCCCGCAACCACTTTATTGGGTTTTATAAGTGAATATAAACGTAAGAGTGTCAGTCAGTGCCACCAGTTGCCATGTACACGAGTGTGGACCACTCTTTTGTGCCTCTTTTACGTCACGTAGTATGTGAATTCATTACGAGCGCGCAGCTGACCAATAGTTCCTTGTATACAACCTGAAAGCACCAAGCCTGCCACTACGAGACCCACGCTAGTGAACTAAGGAAACAAGTGTATACATAAGGGCTTGTTTTTTTGTGTTTTACACAATGAAATTGAGATCGAACAGACACTGTAACCAAGGAAGGTATTGGGGAAGATATTGGACCGAATTTAATGTAAATATGAAGAAAGAAAAGTGGAAGAAAAGATAACTGGCCTTGGGCAGAAGCCGAACATGAGACCTTCCAATAACGCGCTCGAAGTTCAACTCTGAGCTACCATGGCAGCTACACCCCCAGCCACTTTATTTGGTTTTATATATTATTTCAAACGTAGGAGTGTCAGTTAGCACCACCAGTAGCCATGGCCACCGGTGTGGCACACACTTTTGAGCCTGTTTTGGTGTCACGTAGCATGTGAACTTATTGCGAGCGGGCAGCTGACTAATAGTATCTCGTATACACCCACTTTTATTTCACCATATTTACATTACAATTCGGTGTGATATCTTCCCCTATAACCGAGCGAGTTGACGTATAAACACTTGTTATTATACAAGAAGCGTTAGCCGCAACAAGCTGGTTCAGCCAGGAACCCGGCAAGCACGAGCCACACGGGTGTCAATGTCTTGTTTCACGCATTCACACAGATGGCGCCACTAAGCTCAGGTACAATATATATATTTATTTTTGCACAAAATGCACGTGCTATGCGAATTTGATGAGGTGTAAGCCTCAGGAGTGAAACTTCACTATGTATCACTGGAATGTGCTTAATTTAGCCACCTGGACCCAAAAACCTTAGCTTGATTTTATGTTGTGTGGCCACTCGTTCGTGTGTGCTTTTTATTTTTATATTTTTTGCGCAAAATAGACGTGCAATGCGTAGGTGGAAGTCCGCACACGGACATGTGGTCTTTTTTCAACTGATCACTATGGACCAATCATCAGTATATCATGTGTTGTTTGACCACTGATTCATGTGTGCACTTCTTTTCTCTCTTTCTCTCTCTCTTTCTCTCTCTCACTCTCACTTTCGTTCTCCCGGCTGGGCGATAGCATGAAAGCGCATCGGAGCCTACTAAATTTTGGCTGATGAAGATCGGTCTCCGATTGAAACCTCACCATTAAGTACTTTTTTAGTAGTGTATACCTGTTTTCGTCTCTCTCTCTCTCTCATATATATATATATATATATATATATATTGACCCGTGTCCACGTGACCCGGGTCTTGGTCGCCACAAGAACAGACACCGCGATGACCTGCCGTCGTACCGCCGTACGAAATGCCGCCGTACCAAGAGCCATCTCCCAACGAGACACGGCATTTGCCACATTACGAGCCGTTGCGGCGTCCACAGCTTCGTAAAACAGACGCCTGGCGCACTGTAGATAGGCGCCCGCTTTGTTTTACCTGCGGAGGTGTGGGCCACATTTCCCGCCATTGCTGGCACCGCGTAGATATGTTTCGACCTTTTCGGCAATGGTCTGACGATCGACGCGCCAACGACGGCTACGCACCACGCCGGGACACTCATTCTCAAGGACTTCCCTTGTCTCAGTCCCATTTTGACAACCGCCGTGCCAATAATGACGACAGTGTGCCTGATTACCAGCCAGGTTTGGGACGTCGACCACGCTCTCCGTATCCGGCATATTCGCCTTCGTCGCGCCACCGAACTACAGCCGACGTCAGTGGAAGGAGGTCACCAAGTCCACGCCGGGGAAAGTGAAGGCGGCGACCTCCGGGGGTGAGGTTGCAGGCCGTCAAGGCGACGGAAAAAAGCCCCCGTTACTTGTACCACAGGACGCCGAAAAGCCGAGAAGTTGTAACACCAACGATACCGTGACCACAGATCTTACCGTTTCGGTAGACGGACAGGAAGTAACAGCCTTAGTTGACACCGGCGCCGACTTTTCTATCATAAGTGAAAACCTTGCCGTACGCCTCAAAAAAGTGAAGACTACGTGGACGGGACCTCACCTGAGGACAGCAGGCGGCCAGCTGTTGATGCCTGTCGGAAGGTGTACAGCAAGACTCGACATCGGTGGCTCTGCTTTCGTGGCGACGTTCGTCATCCTCACCTCGTGTTGCAAGGACTTGATCATAGGGATGAACTTCTTAAGAGAATATGGTGCCGTCATCAACATCCCGGACCGTTCAATTACATTCCGCAACAGCCCTGGTTTAGTTGACTGTTCAGACGCCATACGCAACCTTTACGTATAATTGATGACGATGTAGTCGTCCCGCCCCGGTCATGCACTCTTGTTTCAGTAGAAGGCGAAAGAAGCGTTTGATGGCGAAGGCATTGCTGACCAAATTGGCTCGCTGCTATTTAGTCATGGCATTTTGGTCGCACGAGGTATCGTCCGTCTCACTGGTGGACGGACGAATTTACTTCTGACGAACTTTAGTGCTGAGCGCCGGCACCTTCCGAAGGGCACAGCTATCGCTTCGTACGACAATATTGTAGAAATGCGAGGCAGTTTATGTTTGTCGGTATTGGACGAAGAGCCTAATCAAGAACTAGAACCCATTCTCGATGTTGGCACCACTCTGTCAAAGGACGAGCGACAGAGACTTCTTCAGCTGCTAGCCGAATTCCGCGACTGCTTTTCAACGATATCACGAGTTGGTCGAACACCTTTGACAAAGCACCGAATAATCACCGAGGACACGGTGAGACCTATCCACCAGAACCCTTATCGTGTAGCTTCAAAGGAACGCGAAGCCATACAGCAACAAGTCGCGAAAATGCTTGCAGATGACGTCATTCAACCGTCACAGAGCCCCTGGGCATCGCCTGTAGTGCTAGTAAAGAAAAAGGACGGCACCCTGCGTTTTTGCGTGGACTACAGGAAGCTGAATCGGGTGACCAAGAAAGATTTGTACCCGCTCCCACGTATTGATGACTCCCTTGACAGACTTCGGCACGCTCGCTACTTTTCTTCCATGGACTTGAGGAGTGGTTACTGGCAGAGCGAGGTAGACCCAAGAGACCGAGAGAAAACCGCTTTTGTGACCCCAGATGGTTTATACGAATTTAAAGTCTTGCCTTTCGGTTTGTGGTGCGCGCCCGCAACTTTTCAAAGGCTTACGGACACGGTACTTTCGCGATTGAAGTGGAAGACGTGCCTAGTCTATCTGGACGACGTTATAGTGTTTTCGACTACTTTTGACGAGCATCTCAAAAGGCTGGAAGTTGTTTTACGTGCCATGCTGTTCGCGGGCCTAACAGTGAAACCAGAAAAGTGCCATTTCTGTTTTCACGAACTTCAGTTTCTCGGTCACGTCGTCAGCAATGCAGGCGTCCGGCTTGATCCTGGAAAAATTGCCGCCGTCGCACAGTTCCCAGTACCCTCCAATAAGAAGGGTGTCAGACGCTTCCTAGGCCTTTGTGCCTATTATCGCCGGTTTATTGCAGACTTTGCCCGCATCGCGTCGCCACTAACTCGTCTCACAAGAGATGATGTTGCCTTTGAGTGGAAAGAAGAACAGGAGGCTGCCTTTAATGACCTGCGTCAACGTCTCCAAACGCCCCCTGTGCTCGCCCACTTCGACGAAGAAGCCCCGACGATGCTTCACACAGACGCTAGCAATGTAGGTCTTGGGGCTGTGCTTGTGCAACGGCAAGAGGACACAGAAAGAGTGATCGCCTACTCAAGCCGAACGCTAACACGCGCAGAGGCTAACTATTCAACAACTGAGAAAGAATGCCTCACCGTAGTATGGGCAGTAATGAAATTTCGCCCGTACTTGTATGGCCGACACTTCAAAGTTATTAGTGACCATCACTCCCTTTGCTGGTTAACTAATCTAAAAGATCCCACCGGTAGATTAGCGCGTTAGCCTAAAACTGCAAGAGTTTGACATGAAGGTCGTGCACAAGTCAGGCAAGCGACATATGGACGCTGACTGTCTGTCCCGTTCACCCATTGAGTCGGCAACCCTACCCGAGGAGGAGGAAACGGCATTTCTCGGTGTCCTTGACACGACCACCATTGCGCAGCAACAACGTGACGACACTGAGTTGCTTGGCTTAATTAACTACTTGGAAGGCAGATCTCAGAAGGCGCCAAGAGTTTTCGCAAGAGTATTGTCATCGTTTTGTTTACGGGGCGGAGTACTTTACAAAAGAAACTTTTCGTCGACAGGATCCGCCTATCTGCTCGTCATACCAGCAGCCCTTCGAACCGAAATACTCAAAGCATGCCACAACGAGGTGACCTCTGGCCATTTGGGTTACATGAGAACGTTGGCCAGAGTACAGCAAAGTATTACTGGCCGAGACTAACCACAGCCGTGAAGCACCACGTTCGTACCTGTCTCGACTGCCAGCAACGCAAGTCACCACCGACTAAACCAGCTGGCCTACTGCAACCCGTGCAGGTCCCAACAGCTCCATTCTACCAGATAGGCATGGACATTTTGGGCCAACTTCCTATGTCCACTGCAGGAAACCGCTGGGTTATCGTCGCGACGGATTATCTGACCCGTTATGCCGAAACAAAAGCTATTCAGAAAGGTACAGCAGCGGAAGTGGCAAGATTTTTCATCGAAAATATTGTACTGAGGCATGGTGCACCTACCGTCGTGATCGCAGACAGAGGAACCGCATTTACGGCAGCTCTTTTGGATCACGTCCTGATGCTGAGTGGAACAACGCATCGTAAGACCACTGCCTACCACCCACAAACAAACGGGCTGACGGAGCGTCTGAACAAAACCATTGAAGACATGCTTTCGATGTACGTAGACATTGAACACAAAAATTGGGATGAAATATTGTCATACATAACGTTTGCGTACAACACGGCCAAGCAAGAAACGACCCGCATGATCCCGTTTAGCCTCGTTCATGGACGAGAAGTACGAACTATGTTAGATGCGATGCTGCTGCACGAAAGTGACGACATCAACCCATACACTCTAAGCCGAAAAAGACTAAAGTGGGGTATGCCATTGGTCCTTTAGGGGTCTAAATGCGCTGCCACAGATTTTGAACCAATTTTGGACTAACTGCGGGAGTAACTGCAGGGGCTCAACTGTTACCCCAAGCACTTACTCCACTTGGTTTAAATGTTGGCCCCAGTAGAATGCTCCAGTGGGACTAACAGTTGAACCATCTGGACCAATGGCAAAAAAATGGCGACACTGCGTTTGTGCAGTATATTTTATGTTTATTCCAATTTAATCAGCACTGAAGATCATAGTATGTTATTCATGCAACACACACACACACACACACACACACACACACACATACGCACTATTATTTCAAAGTAAAACACCGTAAACACTGACTGCCCGCGCTGTACTGTATACAGAGAACAGACACTCAGGTATATCTAGCACAGTATTTTGACCTCCCATCTAGTGCCAGTGGGCGACTTTTACTCGGCTTAAGAAAACGATAAATATTGACACCGTAACGCGAAAATTTACATGGGCTTATTCGTAGCACTGATGCGCATCGATCTTTTAATATGGATCCATTTAATCTTCAACATGCCTCCAGCCCGAGAATATGAATTATCAGCTGGTATTCGATCATGTCGGCCGAACCAGCGTTTTCAGTGCTGGCACACGAGTCCGCAAACACAAACATAGCAGCGGCGCTTGTGCGGGAAAGCCGGCGAAGCCGCCGCAGGCGCCCCGCCGATGCCATACCGTGTCGGCTTGCCGACGGCGTCGCTAGGCTTACGACGAGTACGGCTCAACGACCGCCGGCGATCGCGACATGCGGCTCGCGTGAAATTTTCGTCGTCGTTATTTTATAGTCACAAATGAACAATTGGTAAGTGCCCCATGTTCGCTGTGTCTTACGGAGTGATGTAGATATCTGTATACTTACAGCGACGAGACCGTTCGCAGGCACGGTTCTTTCATCGTGCTGGTAAGGCACAAAACCTGTGTACCGCTGGCCGCATGATTAGTCGTATCCGCGATCGCCTACACGTTGGATTTTTGATAACGATTGTCGTATGGATAAAAAGACATAAGTTTGCGTGAGCTACTATTTTTGTGAAATTGTACGCGACGTTTCTTCGCTTGTGCCGGCAATGCACTCACACCGGCAGCCCGCTTGATACCGATGACGTACGAAGCCTACTTTTCCTATATATCGCTTTGAACTTGTGGTCACTGTGTGGGTACACGACCGCTGATGAACAGCTTACCTTTATTAGCATTGTCAGTGTTCACCGTAGTTCGAACTTATTCAGCACATTGAAGCGAGTTATCCGCATTGCCCGTGTTCGGCGATTTTCACTTGGTTTCGGCCCGCCCGTGCTGGCATGGTGGAAACGCGAGGGCGCTTGCTGTGTGCACTGACTGCGTGTTGTACTACTTGCCTCTAATGACATCTTCTGTTTGTTTCGTATTACTTCGCTTTCACAGTGGCGTATAGCCTATATAACTTGTTTTCATGATCGCCAACCACGCCGAGCATTGCAGTGCAGCATCGACAGGAGGCGATCGCGGCGCAGTTGCCCTCCCCGTTGGTCCCTTCATTGCCGGGCGTTTGCGCAAGACAAGCATTGTCACACATTTAGTGGCTGTTGGACGAACCGTTCGTCCATTGGTTTAACGACTGCAGTTAGTCCAACTTTGCCGAATTTCGGCTTAGAGTGTACGCCAACACGTTTACGGAACGCGCGAAAGAAGCTAGACAACTGGCACGTTTACGGATCCGCCAGCAGCAAAAGTACGATGCAGGCCGCTACAATGCTCACCGCAGAGCAGTTGTCTATCAAACTGGCGACAAAGTATGGATTTGGACACCCGTACGGAAACGAGGACTATCAGAAAAGCTCTTAAGAAAATACTTTGGGCCATACCGAGTGCTGCGACAACTGAGTGACGTCACTTACGAAGTTGTTCCCGACAATTCGTGTAGTACCAATCGTCGCCAGCACCATCCTGAACTCGTTCACGTAGTGCGCATGAAGCCTTACGTCAGCGAGTGATTGCGTGAGACTTATATTTTAACAAAAACTGCATTATTAACTGCGCATCGGGTCGATGCTCTTTGAGAGGGAGGCAAATGACCCGTGTTTACATGTGGACAAAAACGATGATGGTGGGATTTAGCGGACACCAGGTAGTGGGCCTCTGGCTTGACGCGAGAACGAAGAAGATCTTGTGGCTCAGCTGTTGAGAACACGCTGCTTTCACTGACTCAAGGCGTACTTGTGCTTTGTTCGCGTTGTACTGCGACAATATATATATTCCTGCTCACGGCTGGTTATCTTTTCATCCACTTTTCTTTCTTCTTATTTACATTCTATTGGTTATAATAACTTCCCCTATACATTCCTTGGCATTACTGTCTGTTAGATCTCATTATTATTGTGTCAAAAACGGAAAAAACGAGCCCTTAGGTATACACTTTTTTCCCTTATATATATATATATATATATATATATATATATATATATATATATATATATATATATATATATATATATATATATATATATGTATATATATACATACATACATGGCCCCGTTGGGGTGGTCTAGTGGCTAAGAGACTCGGCTGCTGACCCGCAGAGGTTGCGGGATCGAATCACGGCTGCGGCGGCTGCGTTTCCGATGGAGGCGGAAATGTTGTAGGCCCGTGTGCTCTGATTTGGGCGCAGGTTAAAGAACCCCAGGTGGTCAAAATTTCTGGAGCCCTCCACTACGGCGTCTCTCAAATTCATATGGTGGCTTTTCGGGACGTTAACCCCCCCGCCCCCCAACACACACACATATATATATAGGCAGGCATGGTGATTCAATGGCCGTAGCGTTGCAAGTAGTTAAGTAGATCCTCCGTGAGCGGTCACGACGTGGTTTATATCGACGTTTCGGCCTAGAGTCTGGCCTTCATCAGGATTGAGGGTACAGTTTGTTGGTGCTCAGCTTTATACAATCTTGAATCAGAGGGGGAGAGAGAGAAAGAGGAAAAAACGAAAAAAAAGAAGAAAAAAGAAGAAAAAAGAAAAAAGGAGAGTATAAGGTAGACTCCCCCGGGCGCCTCCTTTCACTTTTCCTTTTCTTCCCCCTTAATCTCTCTCCATTTTCTCCTTTTCAGCTTAAGGATGTGTGTGTGTGTGTGTGTGTCGAACGTGTGATCGATCTATAGGAGTGAATTTTATTGACCAACAAATTGACAAAATAAATACGGTATATTTTGTCAATTTTTTGTTCATTTATAAACGCACGCACACACACGTACACTATCCAGAGCATGTAGAACAACTGTTCCTAACACATTTGCAAAGTTTCTGCAGTTTTATTTGTACTCTTTGGAACACCTGTCCTAATAGAATGTAGTTATTGAGAAGAGTGTGTGCTGCTTTCACAAGTATGGTATTCAGCACAATATCAGGGTGACGATCACTGCAAGAGAAAACAAAATTTTTTGTTTTAGAAAAATGTCGTTTGGGACCAACACAAGAAGCGATATTTGCTGTTTTGCTCTGGCCCCTCTCGCAGTGGTGCGTAAAAATGAAGGAAGGAAAGTAGGAGGAAAAGAACGGCAGCGAGGTCAACAAGCCCATAGGTAGCCGGTTTGCTACCCTGCGTATAGGAGGGTGAATGGGAGAGATGAAAGAGAGGGAGAGGAGAGGAAAGAGAGATAAACACAGCACATTCAGCACCACACGCGCACACTCAGGCATAGTCCAGTCTTGTGTTTCGCGGTGTGTGACATTGCTGTTACAGCCACGCTCTCAACTCCGTGACGCGTAGGAATTTCAAAAGAGTCTTTGTCGCCTTCTGTTGCAATGTATTCTCTCGGGCACTTCACAGAATGGTGCACGTTCACAGACATTTGGCTGTTGTGGATGCGCGCAAGAACGGACGCCAGTGACTGTCTCTGGATGTCATACAACGGACAGTCGCACAGGATGTGGCGTAGCGTCTCTTCGCAACGACAGGCATCGCAGAGAGCGTTGTCGGCCATTCCTATGGCAAACTATAGGATTTTGTAAATGCCACTCCTAGCCATAAGCGATGAAGAAGGGTGGCTTCGCTTCGGTCGAGTCCAGTGGGCATGCGGAGAGCCATCAAAGAGGACAGGTGGGGTTAACGATTCATCCCCTTGCTTGGTGGACACCATAGTGAGAACGTGATTTCACGCGCAAGTCGTCGAAGATTACTGGCAGCATCGGTCCGCGAAAGTGGTATGGCTTCTTTTTGTGTCGTTCAAGAGCTGCCCGCGCGGCAGTATCGGCATGTTCGTTCCCTACGACGCCACAGTGACTTGGCAGCCACTGAAACGTTTCATGACGCTCTTTCTCGTGTGAAGTGTGGAGAAGACATCTAATTTTGAAAACGAGCTGTTCGTATGGCCCGCGATGCAGTGCTGAGAGCACAGTTTGTAGGGCAGCACTTGAGTCGCCGAAAATCGACCATTGTTGCGGTGGTTCCGGATAGACCACACAAAGTGCAGCGCACAAAGCAGCTAGTTCCGATGCTGTAGAGATGGTTGTTCAGCACGGGTGATGAAAGCTCAGATTTCCTTCGGATCCCGGGCACACTAGGATGCACTATGGGTCGAAGAAGACACTAAGGGAGTATCGCTGGTTTAGATGCAGGAGTGAAGCCCGAGGGAAGTTTCTCGTTGTACTTCACAATCATTTCAGCGAATGACGCTCTTTGCATCTCTAAAGTGGTGCGTAGGTGGTCGTATAACTTAGAGCTCTGGTAATATGTTAGTACTGCGTTAATAATAAACCATGTAGCAACCGTGGGCACTTCTACCACTTTGCCCGTTCTTGGATCGGTATATTTTCGGTAATGCTTCCTAATTATTCTAGTTTGAAGCAGAAATTACACATCTGAAAACCAATTAGGAAGCGTTTTACAGTAAGTGTCTACCAGCATATAAATTTGAAGGAAACTAATTAGACTAAGGTGTTGACCGCACTAATGCTACAATAACGTGATATGAACACCGGCAAAAAAGTACTATGCAGAAAATCGATGCCATAAGTAACTCACATAAAAAACAGCGCCAATAAAAAGGGAGAAGAAAATAGCAGACAGAAGGTGGCAGTCTGTATGGCATGTGAATCATGTCGTACCAACTCGCCCAAGCAACCACGTTAGCTACTCCCATAAGTAAGGCAACGGCATTCCTTCTATTTTTATCAACCAAGTGAACACAGGTAATACACGTCCGCGGCGCTAATCGCCAGTTGCAAAATGTTTATTGACCCTGAAAGAAAAACGCCTGTTCTAAATCTGTTCTCATATTCCCGTTTACCCATTTAATGCCAGGGCCTACGCCAAGAAATCTGAAGCACACGTGACACCTTTATTTTGGAGAAGAACGAAACATGGTGGCGACGGGGCCTTTGGAACGACTTAAAAGTATGTAGTATGGACACACGTACCTTCGGGTCACGAATAAAACGGATGTCGACGTCAGCTTCACGAAAGACACGCTTCCATTTCATTCTTTGGTTGTCCTTAGGAAACGAGAACAATCAAACTATCGATCTTTTTGTTGCGACGATTCGCCACGCAGCATCACCCAACCGTTGAGATTTCCTGCCGTACAGATTTCGAATTTCTAGTACACAAAACCTATCACATATCCATGCTGCAGTTCACGGACACAGAAAAATATGGTCTTCTCAAGTCGCCAACAAGAACACTTGTACGCGAAGAAAACTTTCGTGTTCCTTGGCAGTCCATGTCTGCGGAGTGACGAGAACAAGCGTAGGCACGTTTGTGCAGTGAAATACACTGGTCAAAGCGAAGTGACGTCAGAGGCCGTAGTCAACACAGCGAGCACGCCTGAAATTATCTACGTGGCATTGCCCATGTTCATACACCATTCCGTCCAAAGCAATTTTTTTCTTATTTCGTGACATATAGCCGTTACGGACAACGGCTGCAGCAGTGGCCAACTAAAGAAGGAATGAAAGAGAATCAACTAAAGTTGGATGAACTGAATAAAACGAATGTATGAATTGTCAAACGGGCGAGTCGTGGAGAAAATAAACGAAAACAAACAAAATAACATACCATGGCGGACGAAAGAGTCAGCTGTAGTCCTTTCAGCAAATACGCAGTTCTCTGTGCATGTTGGGACCTCGAAGTTATTGATTGATATGTGGGGTTCAATGTCCCAAAACCACCATATGATTATAAGAGACGCCGTAGTGGAGGGTTCGAGAAATTTTGACCACCTGGTGTTCTTTAATGTGCCCTAAAATCTGAGCACACGGGCCTACAACATTTCCACCTCCATCGTAAATGCAGCCGCCGAAGCCGGGATTCGATCCCGCGACCTACGGGTCAGCAGCCACTAGACTACCGCGGCTGAGCGGACCTCGAAGTTAGGTTCTAAATGTATTAACATATGTGATTACAAACAAATGTTTGTAAAGTTGTCTGAAACCACTACGCTTTTTTAGGGCGAAAGCTGCGTGGTCCTAAACGATGAAGACCGCGCGACACGAGCACGGAGCCACGCTGGGAGCAGGATATGACGTCACGCCTCGTTCGAACGTGCCATGTGGGCCAATCAGGAAACGTCAGGAAACGCGTCGTGATCACCGACTGCAATGCTGGAGCTAGGCCACTGGCTGCACAGAAAGTGGAGTGCACGGCTTTTCCCGAAGAGGCAGTGCTCGTAGCGGGATTGCTTCTAGACAAGGTGCTCTACCGCATGGCGACTCGAATGGCGGAGGAAGCTGATGACACAGCGAGATATCAGCGTGCACTGGCGGAGCGAAGCTTGATCCACCGAGGCTACGCGATATCCTGCATGGCGGCCACCACACTGCTTGTAATCAAAGAAAAGCAATAATGGACGAAACAACGATTTGAACTGTTCAAAATGATGGATTTGATGAACTGAGCTAGAAAAGCATTGTCAGCTGCTGTATTGTTCTGAATTAAGCGCCTGATGAATAGCATCTGCTTTCTATACACGGCTGTTCACGCCTGCTTGGCAAGCGCACTTACTTTGCAAGCGCGTCCTTTTTCAAGTGTTGACCTCCATCTCTTGTATTGGTATCGCTATAGTGACAAAAAGAAGTCAATACTTCGCATCAATTTGTCCACGGAGGCCACCAGTTTTGGTCGAGCAAGTGTCCTGCTCATGTGCCCAAGCACGCGTCTGCTTCCGTCTACATCAAGCCTACCGGACCAAGACCATTCGCAGAGCGCCGAAAAAGGTCCATAAACGAGCAAATGGTTCTAGTAAACTTGAGTTTCACAGGCTGTACGAGCGAGTTCTCGCCGTTAGAAGTCCACGTCAACCAGGGAACTCTGCGCTGCAGTGAATTGCTTTGTAAACAGGCTGTTTTTTTCGATCGTTCAAGAATGACCCGAGTGTCCACATGATTTGTATCGCCGGTGTTTTCGAAGTATGAACTTTTAGTGGTCTTCAAAACTGGTAATAAATATAATTGAAGCGTCACTCGGGTCTTATAATTTGAAACACTGCTTACGGGATTTTCTCCCGCCCTTTCTACTTCTTCTCACAATAAATTAGCAACCAAGTATTTTTGCATTACCTTGAGTGACATTATCGCATTGATTTTATATATTTTGAAGAACATATCAAGCACATATTTCAAAGCACATATTAAGCACATATTTAAACGTTTATAATACACTATGCCTGCAGGCAGTTACTCACAAGCTACCATAATACTTACGGGGAATAACGGCCGACGCGTTGGCACTTCGTTTAGGGTGCTCGGCATCCGGCCTGAAAGCCGATGGTCGATCCCGACCGCAGCGGTTGCATTTCGACGGAGCAGAGCGTAGACGCTCGTGCCGCGTACTGTGTGGTGTGCGCAAGTGCACGAAGTGTCGGAAGCTCTCAGCTACGGCGTCTCGCAGCCTGATTCGCTTTGGGACATACCACATGCCAAACAAAGGTGAAATTTCAACTACGGAGTTCAATTCGGCCATGCGGGTAATTTCAAAGTCATATCTGCAATACCAACATCTTGAACGTGAATCATAACATAAACAGTGCATCAGACAAAACTGTTGACATGATACTAAATTTGTGAGTTGTGTATAACAAGGAACTGCATTACTTGGCAAATAACGCCATGTGGTCGAAACTAAGCCTGAGTCCCCCACTACGGCGTGCATTATGCATCGTGGGCTTGGAACGAAAAGCCGTATACAATTAGATTTTTCAAAATTTCAAATAAATGAATAAATTATGTGAGTTTACGCGTCAAAACCATGATGTCATTATCAGGCAAGACTTGGTGGGAGACTTGAGAATAATTGAGGCTACCTTGGTATCCTTTAACGGGAACCTAATCTAGGTGCACAGGTGTTCCCACGGTTCATCTTCATCGAAAAGCGGCCGCCATGACCGAGAGTCGAACCTACACCCTTGAGCTCAGATGTGGGGCCCTTTACCTAACAAGTTACACAACATCTCAGTGGTATTCATATTTCTCTGTTGTATAACAAAAATATTAGAATTACAGGCACCTCCTCTTGTTCTATGAGCCTAACTGCGTGGTCAATTAGGCAAAATGGTCAAGAGGAGATGGTAAACTCTGAGGAGAGTGATTTTCCTGTGGCCATACTTAGGCCCCAGTTTGAGCACCGCACCTGTCAATACATGGATTCCGCGTGAGATGAGATAAAATTAACTTTATTTGGTCCTGAAAGACCCCGATTAGACACCCCACGAGACTAGGAAGGGGGGTCCACTGAAGTTGCTGGCTGCGCAAACACCCGTACAAGAAGTCCATGGCCCTCCGCCAGATGAGAGGTCGCTTCTAAGGGCCCTCTCCAAGTCCTCTGTTTTGTGCTTAACGTGGCGCTACGTAATAGCGGGCACTGCCACAGCATATGAGTGAGTGTGCAATTATCCGTCAAACAGCATCCTGGATATAGTTATGCCTTCAGCAAATTGATTAAACGTGCTTGATACGAGAATGAAACTGATTAGAGCATCGAGAGTGTGACGGAGTACTTTTTCACCTTACTTCTTACAAAAACCTATACGTAATCATTTATATATCTATGGTCATACACTATCATTGATTATTGCTGTTTTAATATGTTTAAGCACTATATTCACTTTTATATAACAAATATTTACGAAACTACAGAAAAGAAGAAAGAATTCTCTCAGTGATGGTTAAGGCTACGCGAGGCAAAGGAACGAGGCCACGTAGCGGAACGAGGCCACGTAGCGCGAGGAACGAGGCCACGTAGCGCGTGTTTGAAGGCGTCTGTGGAGCCAATCAGAAAACGAGTCGTCAGCGCTGACTGCAACGACGAAACCAGGCTACGTACCACCGCAGCTCTCACTTACCACTCCATTCCTTCGAAGAAGGCGGTAGCAAGAGTGCTTCCAGGCAAGATGGAGTGCCATATGGCGAGTACGCGATGGCGGAGCAGAGCTAAGATGCCGCGAGAGCACGACTTCGACAGGATCAGCAAGTTTTGGCAGTCCATGGCCACACGGCTCCCGAAAAGACAACGCTCCATGACAACAATCATGGCAACATCGGAGGAGCCAATTCGATGCGGACGTCTCACGCAAGATCCCCCCGTGAAGCAGGTTAGCCCCGTTATCAATCTCATTAACGCGAATCAGTTACATATGATGCGATTGTGCCAACTTTGAATAGGTGAGCCTTGTGAAAGCAGACATCCTAAGATTCGATGCTTGAGCAACGCATAAGTAATGTTCATACAAGCTTCGCAGCTGTCTTGAACCACATGCAGCACCCAATATTGCATGTCATATCTTCTTTTCTCAAAACTTCGTCTCCATCGCTTTTGCATATATCTTGGTGGCATTGGTAAAGAATAATTGTACGTTCTTAACACCATGCAGGAACTCATGAAAAGAGTGCTTGACCACGCCTCGTTAAGCAAGCGCCGTGCTCCTGTGTCCTACCAAGTGCTCACTTGCGTCTACATTGAGGCTACACAATCCACAGCAGCCGCAATCGCCGAAGGAAGACTTGGAAGGAGGAAGTAGTTCCCGTGAACTCACTTTCACCGCCTTAGCCGAGCCATTGTTAAGTGAAGGATTCACTCGCCTGCCAGGAAATCCTATGCTGCGCCGAACGGTCCATGAAATACGCCTTCTGTAGCCTGTTCGCCAGCGATCTCATATTCTTAACCATTTGTATTGCCAGTATAGAGAAACATTCGGGCTATATAGTTTTCTATTACTGCTAATAAAGTCCTTTTGAAGCGTCATTTTCATCCTACTATATTGAAGCATCAGTAAAACTTCGGTTGTGTTTTGTTGGTGCATAGCTTTAAATTTGAAGAGTTCAGCGCAAATTGGGGCGGACCACAAAGAGATGACACAGTGCCAGTACTTGTGTCACGCATTTGCAGACCGTTCTTATTTTTTGCGACAGTCGACGCCTTAAAAATATTAAAGCAGTGTTAACGTGAAGATTTCTGTTCATATCCTAATGATAGGTCACTGTAGCACTGTGGAATATTCAGTGGCTCTAGCTTCGACATAATCGACGTTGTGCTGTGTTTGAAGCAGGGTAAACAATTTTTGCTGTTACTCAGATGCAAATAAAACAGCACCATAAATACAAGCATTGCAAAAAAAACCTTTTGGGGGCCCAAAGCTTCACATTTAGGAGTTTATTAGCTGAATGCGGTAAGAATATTCTACTGCTAGGGCGTATACTTCAAATACTGAGGGCATGACACTTTTTCTAACTTGTTAAGCAACCACTACGTGGCCTTAAGAAAATAGGCGCAGTAGCTTGTGTGCCTTTAGTAGTGGTTTACTGGCTTGAAACCACGAAGTGGTTATGATAATTGCATGTTCTCGCGCCTAATTGAATGGGTGCTTGTAGCACTGATGAATACCGCAATATTTTATGTTTTATTGTGAAGCATGATTACAGGCTGCGTGTGTATGTAAAGTATATGAAAGTTAAATTCACTGCATTTCCAAGCAGGGGAAGTTAATTTGGGTTCAGAAAAAGTGGTTAACGTTTTAGAGTACTCAATATGAATTCACAAGCAGGCTCGTGGCCGTGTGCTAGATCATCCACTTGCCACGCAAACGCACCGGCTTCTATCTCAAATCTGGCCCAAATTTTATCATTGTTATTATTTATTTACTTGCATTGATCTTGGTTTTTCTGTTACGCATAAGAATACTTTTCGCTCCCAAACAACGATGCCGACTCCTGAATTTCTGAGAAACAAGCTTTTTACCGCTGTCACGTTAAAATGCGCTATATAGACGCATGGACTTTCTGACCACCTTGGGTCAATGGTAAGCAAAAACTCCTAATTTTTTCGTCACGGTTGACATCGGGCGTAGTCCATGGTAGGAGTGTGGCAGCTTGGGCTAGTTGGTAGGACACGACGATAGTTATAGCACGAAAACAGAACGACGACAAAGAGACATGAAGGACACGTGTCTTTCATGTCCTTCTTGTCTCTTTGACCTCGTTCTGTTCTCGCGCTATAACTATCGCCATGGTAGGAGGCGTGCAATGGTCAACCTATCGATTGTGAAAGGGACGGCGAATTCTTGCCGCGCGCGACTTTCAAAAATGCTTACACTGCGAAGCCGATGCCCGAAACTGTTGCCGCTCGTTTCGTCGCGGTCCGCAAGCTCTATTCTTTCGCTCGAAGCATGCTCGAGATCGGTGCAGTGTTGCAGCGCTTGAGCATGGACACGGGGTTTTATTTCACATTTTGCAGGCTTCCTTCGGCGCTGGAAAAAATTAGCGCGCAACATGTACAGCTTGATAGATCTTTTTGGAATGCCTTCTGTGACGAAATGAAACGCACTTGGCACAGATGGATATTAAAAAGTTTGCAAAATCGATCTCAATTAACTACAGCAGCACAATATAGAAGTCATACTCTGCCAAGGTGGCGCCTGCCATATATATATATATATATATATATATATATATATATATATATATATATATATATATATATATATATATATATATATATATATATATATATATATATATATATATATATAGTTATTGTGTGTAGTATGTATGAGGAACGTAGTGTATACATAGAGCTCGTTTTTATCGTGGTTTACACAAAATAATGAGATCTAACAGAAGACAATAATGCCAAGGAATATGTAGGCGAATATACTGGACCAGATTGTAACTTAAATATAAAAAAAGAAAAGTGGGTGAAAAGATACTTTCCCGTGGGCAGGAACCCAACTTGCGACGTTAGAATAACGCGTTCGATGCTCTACCACTGTCCTACCATGCAACTATCCCCCTAACCACATTATTCGGTTTTATATGCTAATTTAAACGTAAGAATGTCAGTCAGCGCCACCAGTAGCCTAGCCTTGGACACGAGTGTGGACCACTCTCTTGAGCCTGTTTGGCGTCACGTAGCATGTGAACTAATTCTGAGCGGGCAGCTGACCAATGGTATCTCGTATACGCCCACTTTTGTTTCTCCATATCTACATTGAAATTCGGTGTAATATCTTCCCCTATAACCGAGCGAGTTAACGTATAAACACTTGTTATTCTACACGAAGAGTTAGCCGCAACAAGCTGGTTCAGCCAGGAACCCGACAAGCATTGCTTGCTTGCTTGTTCCTTTCTTTTTTTTGGCTCTCACCCACTGAGGGGGATTGGCCAAGAAGCCGGTGGTTAATGCAAGTAAACACCTATACATTTTCTAGATTAGGGGAATATGATTACTGTGTTTTGACTGTGAAATTGATTTGGCGCAATGTAAAAAAATAAAAAAAAATAAAAAAAATAAAAAAATGAAAAAAAGGGGGGGGGGGAGAAATAATAGAATATGTTGAATATCTGTGGTGGAATCGTTATATGAAATTCTTCTGAAAGTTGAATCATTGCAGTGTATCAGCTAAATAATAAGTGGTAGTGTGACTAGTAAAATTCGAGAGCTGATGGCTGACTCAGCAAGGTAATTTTCTTGTGTTATATATAAATTCGCAGAGAGCCCTGCAGATGTTCCTGTCGCTATGTCCCAATGAAATGGCCCCAAAAGACAAAATATTGGGAGTATTAAGTGATATTCCTAATTTTCTGAATAAAATTTCGAAGCAGTTTTTTCTTTGATTTTTGAATCGGTGACATGTGATAAGAAAATGGTCGATATGTTCAGGTTCGTTACAGCTTGAGCACAGAGGGGATGGCACCAGACCAGACCTGTTTAAGTAGAAATTAAGAGGTGGTACACGGCAACGTAATTTTGTTACCAAGACTTCCAATTTACGCGTGGGACACCATTTATTATTCCATGTGAATTGCAGGTGCGAGAAATCTGGATTCGGTATAATGGTTTTTGATGAGTCTTCAAGAAGGGAAAGTTTTCTAAACCTCGCTGCTGTTACATAAGCTGTAGGAGGCATGATTGGCACAATCGGAAGATCAAGAGATGTTCGCGCAAGTTTGTCAGCCATCTCGTTTATAAATATACTACGATGGCCTGGCACCCATATCATTCGCACTAGACGAATGTTTGCTGGGATTAATGATTTAAAAGTCTCTAGTACTGCTGGTGTCGACGACGATGATAAGAATGAACACACGGAATACGAGTCAGTCACTATCACAGCTGTCGAATGAGTCGCAGGAAGTTTACGAATAGCTAGTATAACGGCCGTTAATTCCGCTTCAAATATTGGTGTATAATCTGGGAGGCGTAATGAAAATGACCAGAATAATGAGAGAGAAAAAATACCCACACCTGCCTTCTCGCCACTCATAGATGCATCCGTTGCAATTACTGTATTAGTACCTAATTGAGACAGGTGTTGTTCTAATAAACCAATCAAATATTTAGAGGGCAAGTGTTTAGCGTTCATGGGGAAGATATCGTCAAATTCTATTTGGACTTGGCCGATTGGTTTGACAGGTGGTGTGATCTCGAATATATTAACATTTAAAGCATCTAGAAGTGTTTGAACAAATAGCACTTAGGGTTTATATACATGGGACCAATGCTCATTGAAGAAGACACCAGGCTCGGCAAAGAATACAAATTGTCGCCTTCTTAAAGTGGATTCAGAAAATTTTAAATAGGTGTTTACTGTTAAAATACGAAATCTGCAAGCAAGGGTGGGTATCCGAGCTTCTTGATACAAAACATTGTTAGCTGTGAATTTTGGCACACCTAAACAACTACGTAGGGCTTCCCGCTCTAAAAGAATGAGGGGGTTTATTTTGTATGCTGGTCCACCTGAGAATAGTACACATCCGAATTCAAGAATCGGACGAACGTACATGCGATAAATCATGATCATCGTATCTCTGCGAAGACCGGAACGGAGGCGGCTAAGCCTACTTATCATTCCAACAGCGCGTGTAGCCTTAATTTTAATATATTCAATGTGGTCACGCCAGCTCAGTTTTTGGACGTACAGTACACCCAGATATTTAATACAATTAACCTGGGGTATTATTTCCTGATGGTACTGAAGAGAAATAGTAACTGGTGCGTCCAACGGAAAAACTATTAGAGCACTTTTAGTTACGTTCAGGTTCATATGAATTTTCTGAAACCAGGTTTCCAATGTTGCCAAATAACGCTGTAAAGTCAAATGTAGTGAATAAATATCGTTGTCAGATGCAAAGAACGCGATATCATCTGCATATACATATACGTGTACCTTATCACTCTGTGGTATTGAACTTAACAAAATGTTAAATAGCACAGGCGATAGAACAGAGCCTTGAGGAACACCTCTCGTTTGGCTATACTTCGGCGTGGAAATACCTCGTTGGAAGCAATAAAATTTTCTGTCTTTTAAAAATTCGTATATCCAATTTGTTATGTACTGCGGGAACGTAAGCTCTTTTAGGACATTGATAAGAATAGCATGTTCAACACTGTCATATGCCTTGGCTAAATCAAGGGTTGCTAGGGCCGCATATTGTCGTCTGTGCCGAGCAAGCTTTATACGAGCCTCTAAATCAACATGCGCCCACCATATAGAGTAACCTGGTCTAAATCCAATCTGGCACGCACTGAGTATCGCATTATCTGTTATGAACTTCGTAACTCTAATGTAAAGTATTCTTTCTATTAACTTAACTACGTGTGATGTTAAAGCGATTGGCCTAATGTTATCTATCTGCATTCCTAGTCCCTGTTTTTTAAGAAGCGGTATTATTTTTGCAAGTCTCTAGTCAGGAGGTATCCAACTATTTTCAAGTGAATAGTTGACAACGTTAAGGAGGTCTTCAGGAGAGATGTCGAATAATATTTTTAACATTTCCGAAGTGACGCCATCTGGTCCAGGACCTGTGTTTGGCAGAATACGAACGACGTGCGCAAGTTCATCCATACTTACTTCAATAAAATCATTTCCGAATGACGGTTTTGTACACTTTATTTTGATTTGTGATGTAAATCTCTTCTCCAATTCTATTGCAATTTCCGTTAATGTATTTTCCAAATCAGTTGGAGAAAAAATAACTGAGTCAATATTTACGTGTGCTGTAATAGCTTTACGATTACGGAGAAATCTGAATAGAGCTTTCTTGTTGCCACTCTTGGATAAGTAGCTGTACCGTTTTTCTTCATAATCGTCTTTCGCTAATGAAACTGTTCTCCTAAAGGTAGCTTTAGCAAATAAATAATTTCTCCAATTAGTCGGACATTGGTTGGTGAGGAGTTTTTTCCCTGCAGCGTTGCGGCGTCTATAATCTCTGGCGCAATCCGCATTCCACCAGGCAGATATGAATTTTCCCTTTGTTGAAGATATAGTGAACTGTGATTTTTTAATTGTACACTTTAAGGTGGAACAAAGGCTCATAGCTTTCATATTTGTTTCCATATTGGGCAAGGAAGACAGCGTTGACTGTAAGTTCTTTTTAAATTTAGAGTAGTTTACAAAACTTTGCACCTGGCGATCTACCGTCACTAAAGGAATGCTGACTTCAAATACCAGGGGGCAGTGATCACTACTTGTAGCAGTATCAAGAACAGTCCAAGACGATATTGTCACACTTGAGCTAGCAAATGTCAAGTCTAAGACGGACCTCGAATTACATCGAACGAATGTCGGAACTCTGGAGTTCCAACAAATAAGGTTATTCCGGTTAGTCCAGTCCCACAACCGTTTTCCTGATGAATCAGTGCGGAATCCCCATGAAACGTGATGTGAATTGAAGTCTCCCGCAAATAGCATACTGTTTCTGCAAAACCTCGCAGTCACGTCAAGGGCTCTTTCATCTTGTATTCCAGCCGGAAAGTAGTTGTTGACTATAGATAGTGGCGCGCATCCGGGAAAGTGAACTTCCAGAACCATTACTTCATAATCGTGTGATATTTGTTGGCAAACTAAGTGTGCTTTATGGCAAATTTTGGATGAAATGAAAAACATTAATCCTCCACCACGTGAGTCTCGGTCAAGTCGAAAGCACTGATAGTCTTTTAGATAGAAGTTTTGATCAGCAGACAGCCAAGTTTCTTGTAAAATTATGACGTCTGGAGATTGTTGAGAAATTAGGTATAATAAGTCTGTAGTTGCAGAGAGAATTGAACGGCAGTTCCACTGAAGTACTTTAAGGTACCCTATGATGATAAGCAAGCAGTAGCAACTGCTTGATCTAAGATACTATCTTTTAAGAAGTCCGCTTTAGCCATTGGTTCCTTAACACTCTTTTTTGTTTTCGGATGAGAAGAATTATTAAGTTTGCTAGTGGGTGATCTGGTGCGTTTCAAAAGGCGAGCATCCATATCTACATCCCGATTAATTATTGATTCTGAATGAGATATACCTTCCTGCTCAGTTGTGTTAGGACTGGAAAGCATTGCCTCGTTATCGATAGAGACATCTGACTGATGTTCGGCAGGTTTACTAGTTGAGGCACTAGGAGGTTGGATAAGCTTAGTTATTCGATCAGATGCACCCGACATCTGTGAATCCATAATACTATTGAGTGAGTCGGACAGATTGAGTAAAAATTTTTCTAATACTTTTTCTACGGCCTTTTCTACCATAGCAGAAATGGACTGAGAAAGTGATGCATCCATAGAAAGAGGTGGACGAGCTGCTATACCGGCATAACCCTGACTCCTGCTTTGAATTTCTGCAATTGCTTCTCTACGAGAGCATCGTTTCCTTTCAATGATTTCAATCACCTGAAGTTCTTTTGATCTTGCAGGGCAGTTAGGATCGTCTGCAGCGTGATTTGCCTTGCACAAGCAGCATGTCTTATTGTCTGATTGACACTCAGCAGTACTATGACCAGCCCCGTATATGGCTCCGCATATGCGGCATCGAGTCTCCGATCGACAACCTTTAGTACTGTGTCCAAAGCGCCAACATTTAGCACATTGCAGCGGACGGGGAGCCAAAGCTTCGACCTTATAGATAAGCGGCCATGCCTTGATCTCCGAAGGGCGATCTGTACCAGCGAATGTGGCAATTACAGTTTCAGTGGGAACTTTCTGTTGGTTTTCCTGTTTGGTACAGCGGTAAACAGAAATAACACCTGCTGGGGAAAAGATGTCCAAGACTTCTGCTGGGCTTAGACTTGCGTCTACCCCCCGAACCAATCCTTTGCAGCAAGCTAGATGAGGTGGGATAAAAGAGCTCACCGGATGTGATGCAAAAGTAGTGCACTTCAGAAGGTCTTGGATGCAGGCCTTGTCTGGTGAGCAGCATAGTATCCCCCCGCGTCCAAACTGACGAACCTCTGTTATCAGTAGAGAGTGGGGAGTGATCGCACGAAGTTCCGTTTGGATTGTCTTGGGGTTTTTCATGCGGATGAACCCACCGGTGGTCGGCACCAAAGCGACAGGAACGCTACGGGTTCCATTGCGGAGAAATAACTCCAAAGGAAGATCTTGAGGGGCTACAGAGGCTGACCAGAGGGCAGGCCTCTGGCCCGGAGAAGAAACAGACATGAAATAAGAAGAAGTTACACTTATCAATGCACTAAAACAGTTGCGGAACAAGAGGTAGATCTAATAGAATAAAATAAAAGTAACCGCCGGCTACTTGACCGCAACCCTGAGGATGGAACAAGGAACGCAGCCGCAGGCACCCGATCGTAGGCTCGAGCTCTGTTGTCCGACAAGCACGAGCCATACGGACGTCAACGTCTTCTTTCACGCTGGCACAGAGCTGGCGCCACTATGCTCCTTAAATATTTATATATTTATTTTTTGCACAAAACGCAGGTGCTATGCGAATTTGATGAGGTGTAAGCCTCAGGAGTGAAACTTCACTATGTATCACTGGAATGTGCTTAATTTAGCCACCTGGACCCAAAAACCTTACCTTGATTTTATGTTGTATGGCCAGTCAGTTGTGTGTGCTTTTTCCTTTTTATATCTTTTGCATAAAATGCACCTGCCATGCGTAAGTGGAAGTCCGCACACGGACATGTGGTGTTTTTACAACTTATCACTATGGAGCAATCATCGGTATATCATGTGTTGTTTGACCACTGGTTCATGTGTGCATTTTTTCCTTTTTCGTTCCCTCTCTTTCTTTCTCCCAGCTGGTCTATGTGTGCACTTCTTCTCTCTCTCTCTTTCGTTCTCCCGGCTGGATGATGGTATGAAAGCGCATCGGACCCTACTAAATTTTGTCTGATGAAGATCGGTCTCCGATGGAAACGTCAGCATTAAGCAGTTTTTTTAGTAGTGTATACCTACCTATTTTTGTCTCTCTCATATATATATATATATATATATATATATATATATATATATATATATATATATATATATCGAAGGTATGGGATATGGCACAACAGGAGCGTTGTCAACAAGGATAAATATATTTATTTCCCAACAGTTTCAGGAGGGGTCCTCCCTTCATCAGGAGATGAGTTATACTGACATGAACTTCTTCCAAACTCAGTTGTTTGCGAGAGTGAGTGGGAACTAAAAAAGAAAGAAAAAAGGGCAGAAAAAAGACGAGAAGAAAAAAAGAAAAAGAAAGAAAAGAAAGAAAGTGAAAAAGAGGAAGAACCACTGTCAACACTGAGAACGAAACCAACTGTCTGTGTACGTCCACATCCGGTTCTTATCACGTGCTGGTCAGTTCTCGACGTGTGTCAGGCCACCCAAGATTGTCGCCGCGGTGGCGGGAGGGGTCCGTGATGGCGTGCGTAAAGAAAGGGTTTTCCCTTAATGGGTCCGTCGGCTCTTTACCTTTAATATTCGTCCGTTTCCCTTCAGTGGTCATCAAGTGGTAAGCGAACATAAACACTTTGTATGTGCATGTAAAAAAAGAAAAAAAAAGGAAAAAAAAGAAAAATAAAAAATAAGAAAGGACAGTGTACACGTGCGAGTCAGTCAGAAAAAACAAGCATGGTCTCCAGCTATCAATCTTTGTCACCAATTTCCTCCTGGCTTACTTCTCGGAGGCAGGAGAGTCTTCCAGGGTCTTCGTTGATGCCGGCTACTCATGTTCGAAATTTGAAAATAAAATATGCCTCACGCTGTTCGCGCTCGCCTCTGTTTGAGAAACCGGACTGCAAAACAGTTACGCTGATATTTTCAAAACTGTGGTTTGGCAGCTGCAGATGTCTAGATAAAGGTAGCTTCGGCAGTGAAGTGGCGTGGTACCGGTGATTATTGAACCGCAGCCGAAATGGCGTGTCTGTTTGGCCGATATATTCTTGTCCGCAGATGTTGCAATGTAGCATGTATATTGCGTTACTGGAGTCACAATTAAGGCTTTGTGTTATGCAGAATTTGAAATCCGAGAAGTTCGCTTTGGATTCACGTGTTGTGACCATCTGTGGGCATACTTTGCATCGAGCTTTTCCGCAGGGATGGCACCCTGATTGAATTTTGGGAGTGTTTGTTTTTGCTCTGACATGAATGTCCTTCAGATTTTTATACCTGCGGTACACCACGTGAGGTGGCTTCGCGAAAATACAAGTTAGTCGTTTGCTTTGCCTGATTATGTTGAAACGGCAGGAAAGTATGTTGTTGATTCGTGGCGCTCATGAGGAGTAAGTTAGTACAAGGTTCGTTTGGGAAGTCGTTTTAGATACTCTGTTTGATCTCTTAATTATATCATTCCTGTTCACGTATCCAGCAAGTAGTATGGCATCGTCAATAATGTCTTCCGGATAATTTTGTTTCAATGAGGAATGCTTTAGATGTTCTGCCTGTCTGTCAAATTCTCGTATATCGGTGCATATTTTTCGGTACTGGTAGGCTTGAGAATATGGAATACCCGTTTTGCAATGCTTTGGGTGGCTGCTGTTGAAATGTAGGTACATTTGACGGTCTGTAGGCTTTTTGTAAAGGTTTGTTGACAAGCGGTCATTTTTGACCATGACAGTGACGTCCAAGAAGTTAATGCAATGAAGAAGAATGGCGATTTGCGCTAGTTGGTTTGAATTCATAGTAATAAGGGCTGCAGCGCGAGCACGAATGTGCTAGAAGAAACAGACGAAAGTCGAGGCACGAAAGACAAAGAGGAAAACACGAGCGCTGACTACAAACTGAATTTTATTCGCAGCACACATGGTAGTATATACAACAGGAAACCTTTCGAACAGCACACGTGAGCAACGTGACATATTCTGGGGAATGTTCTGATAAAAAGAAGATACAAAAATGGCTTACCCTTATCTAAAAGCGCAAAATCTTTTTCATGCAAGGCCACCGAAGGTTGGCTCACGCATGTCACCATTTTTTCTAATAAAATACGCTTCAGCTATTTCCCGAGTTAACTTGTCCATGTGGCGTGCCAGCACACATGGACAAGTGGCCTTGCATGAAAAAGAGTTCGCGCTTTTAGATAAGGGTTAGCCATTTTTGTACCTTCTTTTTATCAGAACATTCCCCAAAATATGTCACGTTGCTCACGCGTGCTGTTCGAAAGGTTTCCTGTTGTATATACTATCATGTGTGCTGCGAATAAAATTCAGTTGGTAGTCAGCTCTCGTGTTGTCCTCTTCGCCTTCCGTGTCTCGACTTTCGTCTGTTTCTTCAAGCACATTCGTGCTCGCGCTGCAGCCCTTATTACTACGAAGTTAATGCAAGTTTAGGAAATTTCGTGTGGGAATTTAATTAACGGGTGGCACTTGCTAAAATCCTCTATGAAGCGGAAAAGACTTCCCTCATCGTGGTTCCATATCATAAAAATATCGTCTAAGTATCTTCTGTAGTAGAAAGGTTTCAAGGTGCGTCGCTCAATGAATGGGATTTCAAGTGAAGCCATAAAGGTGCTCGCGAAGTTTGGGGCCATTTTCGTGCCCCTTGCAGTGCCACTGACAAAAAGGAAATGCTTGCCATTGAACTCAAAATGGTTATAATTTATTGCAAGTTCAAGAAGTGTAAACAGTACCTCGCCACTTAGACTCGTTGATGAGTCAGATTTTACATATTCAGAAACCATAGCCGCTATTCCGTCATGGTGGGGTATGTTGGTGTACAGGGAGCAGACGTCCATGGTCACCAAAAAACTACCGCCTGGGATGTCGAGACTTTCGCAGATGAAGTGATTTGTGTCCTTTAGGTAATAGGGAAAATTTGGGGGGATGTTTTTTATTAAGGAATTGGTGAATTCTGATATATTTTCTGTTGATGTGCTGGTACTTGATACTATCGGACGTCCCGGATTACCTGCCTTGTGTATTTTGGAAAGCGAATAGAATCGACCGGGAACAGAATGGGCCGGTAACATTGCTTTTAACATTTTGCCGGTAATTTTCTCGTCCCGGTGGAGATTATCTAGGGTTACTTTTATCTCCCTTCCAAATTCGGGAGTCGGGTCCGTTGGAAGTTCTTTGTAGACTTTTTTGTGTCTGATAGTGGTCGTTCCCCTTCCTTTAGGTAGTCCGACGTGTTTAGAATTACTATGCAGCCCCCTTTACTATGAATTACTATGCAGCCCCCTAACATACATCCACTTGTATGTTAATGGCACAGAGATCCCCGCGGTCGACAGTATCCGTGTACTTGGGCTAGGGATTCAGGCGAACCGTAAGAATTCTGAAACTCTTGCTAGGTTGGAAGCCAGTTCTAATCAGAAATGTAGTCTCATCACAAGAATAGCAAACAGGCATGCTGGGAAGAAGGAGGCGAACCTTCTTAGATTAGTGCAGACCTTCATAATAAGTAGGATAGTGTACGTGGCACCTTCTTTAAAATTAAACCAAGCTGAGCGGGGCAAACTCGACACCATTATCAGGAAAAGTGTGAAAGTCGCGCTCGGACTTCCCCCAAACACGTCAACTGACAGACTTATGAAGTTGGGGGTATCTAACACACTCGATGAGCGAATTGAGGCTACTGTGACTGCACAACATTAAAGACTACTCGGATCTAAAAGGGGAGAGCAATATTAAAGAGATTGGGCTATGAGCCCACGCGTGAGCAAGCGCGTTCAAAAGACATACCGATACAGATCAGCGACAAGATAAAGATACCTCCGCTACCTAGAAATATGAACCCTACCTTTCACGAAGGCCGGCGTAAAGCCAGGGCAGAGGCATTACAATCCAGGTACACCGGTCGACAGGACGTCGCGTATACTGACTCTGCAAAATATGAAAGCAAAGCAGCACACACGGCAGTGGCGGTCAGGGAGGATGGTGGCCTGATTGCGTGCTGCACAGTCCTAGGTGTCGAGACTGTAGAGGCCGAGGAAGTGGCCATAGCTTTGGCCATCAGCCAAAAGGGGATCAGGGTTGTCATCAACGACTCCAAAAACGCTGTGAGAAATTATGAATCGGGAAGGGTGAGGGAGACTGCCGTCCGTATATTAAACATGGTAGGAGTACACACAGAGCAGGTTCTGCTTGTCTGGGCTCCTGCTCACCAAGGACTTATAGGGAACGAGGAGGCTCATTCTGTCGCCCGAGGTCTCACCTACCGGTCGACCCCTAGAACTTCCCAAGTTACCGAACAAAGAAGCGAGTATATGCGCACATACCATGAAATCATCGCACACTACAGGCTGAATCGGCAAGTATACCCGAGAGCCGACAACTCACTAAGTAAGAAAAACGAGGTTTTGTGGCGAAAGTTACAGACCGGGGTTTTTCCAAACCCCGCACTTTACAGCAAGTGGCACCCTGCAGTTTTCCAGTCCCAGTGTATATTTTGTGATGGGGTAGCGAATTTGGTCCACATGGTGTGGACATGTTCAAGTTAAAGCGATGGTTCTCACACTGTAGAATTCTGGGAGGCCCTGCTCTGCAGCCCAGATCCCAACGTCCAGCGCGACATCATCAGTCAAGCCCTTGCTGCTGCCGCGTCCCAAGGGATTCTGGCCGACAGCTAGGGGCGACGGGCCATGCCTGAACAATTGACTGACATTTTCATAACGTTTTCTCTCCCCCCTCTCTCGCCTTCTGTTGCAATGTCTTCTCTCGGGCACTTGAAAGAATAGTGTCTGCAGAAATTGGCTCTTGTGGATGCGCGCAAGAATGGACGCCAGTGACTGTCTCTGGATGTCATACAACGAACAGTCGCACACGATGTGGTGTAGCGTCTCTCCGCAATGACAGGCATCGGAGAGAGTGTTGTCGGCCATTCCTATGACAAATTAATAAGATTTTGTGAATGCCACTCCTAGTCATAAGCGATGAAGAAGGGTGGCCTTGCTTCGGTCGAGTCCAGTGGGCATGCGGAGAGCCATCGAAGAGGACAGGTGGTGTTAACGATTCATCTCATTGCTTGGTGGACACAATATTGAGAACGTGATTTCACGCGTAAGTCGACGAAGATTACTGGCAGCATCGGTCCGCGAAAGTGGTATGGCTTCTTCTCGTGTTGTTCAAGAGCTGCCCACGCGGCAGTATCGGCATGTTCGTTCCCTATGACGCCACAGTGACTTGGCAGCCACTGAAACGTCTCATGACGCCCTTTCTCGTGTGAAGTGTGGAGAAGACATATAATTTCGAAAACAAGCTGTTCGTACGGCCCGCGCCGCGGTGCTGAGAGCACAGATTGTAGGGCAGCACTTCAGTCGCATGAAATCGACTATTGTTGCGGTGGTTTCCGATGGACCACACAAAGTGCAGCGTGCAAAGCAGCTAGTTCCGCTGCTGTAGAGATAGTTGTTCAGCACGGGTGATGAAAGCTCAGATTTCCTCCGGATCCCTGGTACACTAATATGCACTGTGGGTTGAATAAAACACCAAGGGGGTATCGATGGTTTAGACGCAGGAGTGAAGCCCGAAGGTAGTTTCTCGTTGTACTTCACAATAACTTTAGCGAATGATGCTTGGCGCCTCTCTCAATATGTACACTGTCTCATAGAGTTTTTCAATATACACTAGAAGGAACTCTGGCGCTAGTGTCCATGGGAGCTGCAACACACGGCACTTCATCGAGCATGAGAATGATGGGAAGTACACACATTTGTCTAATTTTCGTACTTCTGGCCTGCTTCTGGCTCCGTGTGTGTCCGTGTAGCTTGAAGCTGTTTTTTCATGAAAACATAAATTAGCAAATGTTCACCGTTTGCGCTTCACAACCTTCTTCTTTTAGGCTTACCATTTTGAATTAAGTCACTAAGTTGAAAGGGGTTTGTTTTTTCTTTCAAAACAAAACTGAAACACAGCAATAAACGAAGCCGCATGTACCACTCGCCCCCCGCATGTACGAAGACAAGGCAAATGTGTTTACTACCCATTATTCCCATGGTCGCTGAACGATCGCAGCGCCAGAGTGCCCTCTAGTTAATTTTGGAAAACTCTATGCACTGTCTGAATATTTGTCGTGCAAAAGAGGAAGAGACAGTTGTTTCAGCACGGGTGATGAAAGCTCAGATTTCTTCCGGATCCCGGGCACACTATAGGATGCACTATGGGTCGAATAAGACACTAGGCGAGTATCGCTGGTTTAGATGCAGGAGTGAAGCCGAAGGGAAGTTTCTCGTTGTACTTCACAATCATTTTAGCGAATGACGCTCTGTGCCTTTCCGAAGTGGTGCGCAGGTGGTCATATAACTTAGAGCTCTTGAAATATGTTAGTACTGCGTTTATATTAAGCCATGTCGCTCCCGTGGGCGCTTCTACCACTTTGTCCGTTCTTGGATTGGTATATATATATATATATATATATATATATATATATATATATATATATATATATATATATATATATATATATATATATATATATATATTGTTACGGTGCATCATCGACAGGAGCAAGCGTGGAACTTTGCGAAGATGAAGAAGATGCCTGTGTGTTAGGCGCTTGCGCGAGAGGCAACGCAGACATCTTGGTCGGCTGCTAATGCTTGGTGGTCACAATACCTCGCCCCGTCACAATATATATATTCAGTAGTGCTTCTTAATTATTCTAGTTTGAAGCAGAGATTACACATGTGAAATTCACAATTAGCAAGCGTTTTACAGTAAGTGTCTACCAGCATCTAAATTTGAAGGAAACTAATTAGACTAAGGTGCTGACCGCACTAATACTACAATAACGTGATATGAACACCGGCGAAAAAGTACTATGCAGAACACCGATGCCATAGGTAATTCACATAAAAAACAGCGCCAATAACGAGGGAGAAGAAAAAAATCAGACAGAAGGCGGCAGTCTGTCTGGCATGTGAATCATGTAGTACCAACTCGCCCAAGCAACCACGTTAGCTATAGCTAACGTGGTAAGTGAGGCAATGGCATTCCTTCTATTTTCATCAACAAAGTGAACACACGTAATACAAGTCCGTGGCGCTAATCGCCAGTCGCAAAATGTTTACTGACCCTGAAAGAAAAACGCCTGTTCTAAATATGTTCTGGTATGCCCGTTTATTCATTTATTGCCAGGGCCTATGCCAAGAAATCAGAAGCACACATGACACCTTTATTTTGGAGCATGAACGAAACATGGTGGCGATGGGGCCACTGGAACGACCTAAAAGTATGTAGTATGAACACACGTACCTTCGGGTCACGAATAAAATGGATGTCGACGTCAGCTTCATGAAAGACACGCTTCCATTTTATTCTTTTGTTGTCCTTAGGAAACGATAACAATCAAACTATCGGTCTTTTTGTTGCCACAATTCGGCAGGCAGAATGACCCAACAGTTCGGATTTCCAGCCGTACAGATTGCGAATACCTAGTACACAAAACGTATCACATATCCATGCTGCATTTCACGGACACAGAAAAATATGGTCTTCTCAAGTCGCCAACAAGAACACTAGCACGCCAAGCAAACTTTCGTGTTCCTTGGCAATCCATGTCTGCGGAGCGACGAGAACAAGCGTAGGCACGTTTGTGCAGCGAAATACACTGGTCAAAACGGAGTGACGTCATAGGCCTTAGTCAACACAGTGAGCACGCCTGAAATTTTCTAGGTGGCATTGCCCAGGTTATGGCACCGTTCCGTCCTAGGCATTTTTTTTCTTATTTCGTGACATAGCCGTTACGGACAACGGATGCTGCAGTGGCCAACTAAAGAAGAAATGAAAAATAATGAACTAAAATTTGATGAGCTGAATAAAATGAAGGAACGAATTATCAAATGGGCGAGTCATGGAGGAAATAAACGAAAGCAAACAAAATAGCAAACCATGGCGGACGAAAGTGTGAGCTGTAGTCCTTTCAGCAAGTACGCAGTTCTCTGTGCATGTTGGGACCTCGAAGTTATTGATCGAGATGTGGGGTTCAACGTCCCAAAACCACCATATGAATATAAGAGACGCCGTAGTGGAGGGCTCAAGAAATTTCGACCGCCTGGTGTTCTTTAAGGTCCACTAAAATCTGAGCACACGGGCCTACAACATTTCCACCTCCATCGGAAATGCAGGCGCCGAAGCCGGGATTCGATCCCGTGACCGACGGGTCTGCAGCCGAGTACCTTAGCCACTAGACCACCGCGGCGGGGCGGACCTCGAAGTTAGGCTCCAAAAGTATTAACATGTGTGGTTACAAACAAATGTTGGTAAAGTTTTCTGAAACCATTACGCTTCTTTAGGGCGAAAGCTGCATGGAGGAAATACGACGAAGACCGCGCGACACGAGCACGGGGCCACGCTGGGAGCAGGATATGACGTCGCGCCTCGTTCGAACGCGCCACGAGGGCCAATCAGGAAACGCGTCGTCATCACCGACTGCAATGCTGGAGCTACGCCACTGGCTACACTGAAAGTGGAGTACACGGCTTTTCCTGAAGAGGCAGTGCTCGTAGCGGGATTGCTTCTAGACAAGGTGCTCTACCACATGGTGACTCGTATGGCGGAGGAAGCTGATGACACAGCGAGGCTTCAGCGTGAACTGGCGGAGCGAAGCTTGATTGACCGAGGCAAAGCGATTTCCTGCATGGCGGCCACCACACTGCGGAAGACCAACGGCGATATCAGAGGAGCGAATGCGATGTGGATGCCTCGCGCAAGAAACCCATGTGAAAAAGTTGAGTTCCGTTATGAATGTAATCAAAGAAAAGCAATATTCTATGAAGCAACGATTTGAACTGTATAAAATTATGTATTTTATCTTGTAGAATCATTGTCTGCTCCTATATTGTTCTGAATAAAGCGCCAGGTGAATAGCATCTTCATGCCATACATGGCTGTTCACGCCGGCATGGCAAGCGCACCTAACATTGCAAGCGCTTCCTTTTTCAATTGTCCACCTCCATCTCTTGCGCACTGTATTGGTGTCGCTAGTGACGAAAAGAAGTATTTACAACTTCGCATCAATTCGTCCAGGGAGTCTACCACCTTTGCCCAAGCACGCGCCTACTTCCGTCTACATTGAGCCTACCGGACGAAGACCAGTCGCTGAGCGCCGAAAGAGGTCCGTAAACGAGCAAATGGTTGTAGTACACTTAAGTTTCACAGCGAGTTCTCGCCGTTAGAAGTCCACATCTACCAGGGCACTCTGCGCTGCAGTGAATTGCTTTGTATACAGGCTGATTTTTCGATCGGTCAAGAATAACCCGAGTATCCAAATGATTTGTATCGTCGGTGTTTTCGAAGTATGAACTTTTAGTGGTCTCTAATAGTGGTAATAAAATATGATTGAAGCGTCACTCACGTGATATAAATTGAAACAGTGTTTACGGTATTTTTCCCACGCTTTCTACTTCTTCTCAGGATAAATGAACCATCGAGTTTTTTGTTGTTGTTATTCTTGCATAACCTCCAGTGGCATTAACGCATTGATTTTGCGGGAATATTCCCAGCAAATATTTAATCATTTATAATACACTATGCCTGCAGGTAGTTACTCTGAAGCTACCATATTATTTACAGGGAATAACGACTTACGCGTTGGCTCTTCGTTTAGGGTGCTCGGCTTCCGGCCTGAAAGCCGATGGTCGATCCCGACCGCAGCTGTTGCATTTCGACGGAGCAGAGCGTAGAGGCTCGTGCCGCGAACTTTGCGGTGTGCGCGAGTGCACAAAGTGTCGGAATCTCTCAACTATGGCGTCTCGCAGCCTGAGTCGCTTTGGGACAAACCACATTAGCCAACCATAGGTGAAATTCCAACTACGGAGTTCAAGTCGGCCATGCGGGTAATTTCAAAGTCATGTGCTGCAACACCAACATCTTGAACATGAATCATAACATAAACAGTGCATCAGACAAAACTGTTGACATGATAGTAAATTTGTGAGTTGTGTATAACAAGGAACTGCATTACTTGGCAAATAACGCCATGTGGTCGAAAACTAAGCCTGAGTCCCCCACTACGGCATGCATTATGCATCGTGGGCTTGGAACGAAAAACCGTATACAATTAGATTTTCCAAAATTTCAAATAAATGAATAAATTATGTGAGTTTACGCGTCAAAACCATGATGTCATTATCAGGCAGGACTTGGTGGGAGACTTGAGAATAATTGAGGCTACCTTGGTATCCTTTAACGGGAACTTAATCTAGGTGCACAGGTGTTCCCACGGTTCATCTTCATCGAAAAGCGGCCGCCATGACCGAGAGTCGAACCTACACCCTTGAGCTCAGATGTGGGGCCCTTTACCTGGCAAGTTACACAACGTTTCAGTGGTATTCATATTTCTCTAATGTATAACAAAATATTACAATTACAGGCACCTCCTCTTGCTCTATTAGTAACTAACTGCGATGTCAATTGGGCAAAATTTTCAGCAGGAGATGGTAAACTCTGAAGAGAGTGGTTTTCCTGTGGCCATATTTAGCCCCAGCTAGAGCACCGCAGCTGTCAATACATGGATTGCGCGTGCGATGAGATGAAATTTGCTTTATTTGGTCCTGGAAGCCCCCGATCACACACCCCACGAAACGCGGAAGGGGCGGTCCACTGGAGTTGCTGGCTGCGCCCACGCACGTACAATAAGTCCACGGCCCTCCGCCAGTTGAGAGATGGTAGTTTCTAAGGGCCCTCTCCAAGTCCTCTGTTTTGTGCTGAACTTGGCGCTACGTAACACCGGGCGCTGCCAGAACATATGAGTGAGTGTGCAATTATCCGTCAAAAAGCATCCTGGAATTATTTATACCTTCATCAAAGTGTTTACACGTGCTTCAGACAAGAATAAAACTGCTTAGAGCATCGAGAGTGTGACAAAGTACTTTTTTACCTTACTTTTTACAAAACTTTATACGTAATCATTTATATATTTATGGTTATACACAATCATTGAACATTGCTGTTTTAATATATTTAAGCACTATATTCACTTTTATATAACAAATGTTTATGAAATAACAGAAAAGAAGAAAGAATTTTCTCACTGATGGCCAAGGCTGTCAGAGGCAAAGACAACGAAGACGGCTGATTATGATCTATAAAATGTATATGCGACCAATCCTAGAATTTGGGTGCGTATTGTTCTCAGGTGGCCCTGCTTATAAAATAAAGCCTCTAGTTATGCTGCAACTAGAAGCCTTGAGATTGTGTCTAGGACTTCCGAGGTTTGTAACAAACAATGTTTTGTATCAGGAAGCACGATTACCTACATTGCCTTGCCGTTTTTGTATCCTAACGGTTCAGACGTTTCTGAAGTTTTATAGCTATGCGCCAAGACGATCTGAATTTGATTTTATAAATGACCCAGACAGCTTTTTTCTTGCTCATTGGCCACGCTTTAGAACACCTCAAATTGCTTTTGTCCAGAAACAACTAGATAGGCTAACTGTAAAAATTTGAGATGTGATTGCGGCGCAGGTTACAAATCAAATTCTTAAGATAGAATTCGATGAGATTTTTCCCTCTAAGCCCAAATTACAATCCTATAGTGTCTTAAATAGCCGACTGCAGGGTTATCCTGCACACGCAAAAACGAATAATATTATAGCCACAGATGCGTCAGTAATGAATGAAAAGACAGGTGTAGGTATATACTCCCATTCGCTTGACTGGTCTTTTTCATTAAGATTACCGGATTTCACCCCAGTTTTTGAAGCTGAGCTGTTGGCAATAGTTCTAGCGCTGCGAAAGCTACCTTTGAATGCCGCTAAGGCGATCATAATCACGAATTTCCTTTCAGATATGTACGTCGATTACGGCATCAACAAAATCGATGGCCATAAAGACGCTCCTTATGCTAGTTCCTCCTCAGCTGCAGCTATTGAAATTAGTATGGGTACCCGGTCATTGCGGCTTAGAAGTAAATGAAATCACCGACTCTCTAACACGAGCAGCATAGGATGGGCCGGTTCTATCAGTCCTTCCCGAAGTGGCCACTATAACTGCGACAAGATACAGAAAGCTTGCGCTTAGTGCAGACGCTATGGAAACAATATTGTCCACACCAGATTTTACTCACTTAAGATTGCCATGAAAAATTCGTTGGTGTCCTACAAGACAGTTGGAAACCATAATAACCAGATTTCGATGTCGTGTCCTCCGTTAAATTTCTATTCACATAGGGCTGGTCTGGCGATATCACCACTATGCAACTTTTGTTCAGAATTGGAAACAATAGAGCACTATTTTTTATCATGTCGCCGATACACATTGCTCAGGAAAACATTCTTAGTACTCCCATTCGCTAGCCTGGGGCTGAATTTCACTATAGAAAACATACTTTCCTTCGGTGCTTACGATCTGGGATTCAGCCACGAGAAGATTTTCTATGCAGTTTGCAAGTACCTTAAAGAAAGTAAAAGAATTAAGCTTTTAAATGCGTGATTATTACTCGTGCAAAAAAAATTCCAACGAACACAAGAGCATTGTCTAACCATGCTGATTCTTGTTCAAGATAATGAATAATTGTCTTATCTGAACGAGTGACAAACAACTATTGCACTTCTTTCATTCTGCCTAGGGTGTCTTTTCTTTTTCTTTCTTTTTCCTGGTGGGTGGTTTCGATATTTAAAAAATAAAAAAAAAATCTTTTTGAATTAAGTCATCGATTCTTGGCCGATCCCCCGAGTGGGTACGAGCCATAGCATTGGAATCACCATCATTATCATCATCATGTGGAGCGAAAGGAACGAGGCCACGCAGCGCGTGTTTGAAGGCGTCTGCGGAGCCAATCAGAAAACGAGTCGTCAGCGCTGACTGCAACGACGAAACCAGGCTACGTACCACCGCAGCTCTCACTTACCACTCCATTCCTTCGAAGAAGGCGGTAGCAAGAGTGCTTCCAGGCAAGATGGAGTGCCATATGGCGAGTACGCGATGGCGGAGCAGAGCTAAGATTCCGCGAGAGCACGACTTCGACAGAAGCAGCAAGGTTTGGCAGTCCATGGCCACACGGCTTCCGAAAAGACAACGCTCCATGACAACAATCATGGCAACATCGGAGGAGCCAATTCGATGTGGACGTCTCGCGCAAGATCCCCCCGTGAAGCAGGTTAGCCCCGTTATCAATCTTATTAACGCGAATCAGTTACATATGATGCGATTGTGCCAACTTTTGAATAGGTGAGCCTTGTGAAAGCAGACATCCTAAGATTCGATGCTTGAGCAACGCATAAGTAATGTTCATACAAGCTTCGCAGCTGTCTTGAACCACATGCAGCACCCAATATTGCATGTCATATCTTCTTTTCTCAAAACTTCCTCTCCATCGCTTTTGCATATATTCTGGTGGCCTTGGTAAAGAATAAATGTACGTTCTTAACACCATGCAGGAACTCATGAAAAGAGTGCTTGACCACGCCTCGTTAAGCAAGCGCCGTGCTCCTGTGTCCTACCAAGTGCTCACTTGCGTCTACATTGAGGCTACACGATCCACAGCAGCCGCAATCGCCGAAGGAAGACTTGGAAGGAGGAAGTAATTCCAGTGAACTCACTTTCACCGCCTTAGCCGAGCCATTGTTAAGTGAAGGATTCACTCGCCTGCCAGGAAATCCTATGCTGCGCCGAACGGTCCATGAAATACGCCTTCTGTGGCCTGTTCGCCCGCGATCTCATTTTCTTAACCATTTGTATTGCCAGTATAGAGAAACATTCGGGCTATATAGTTTTCAATTATTGCTAATAAAGTCCTTTTGAAGCGTCATTTTCATCCTACTATATTGAAGCATCAGTAAAACTTCGGTTGTGTTTTGTTGGTGCATAGCTTTAAATTTGAAGAGTTCAGCGCAAATTGCGGCGGACCTCAAAGAGATGACACAGTGCCAGTGCTTGTGTCACCCATTTGCAGACCGTTCTTATTTTTTGCGAAAGTCGATGCCTTAAAAATATTGAAGCAGTGTTCACGTGAAGTTTTCTGTTCATATCTTAATGATAGGTCACTGTAGCACTGTGGAATATTCAGTGGCTCTAGCTTCGACATAATCGACGTTGTGCTGTGTTTAAAGCAGGGTAAACAATTTTTGCTGTTACTCAGATGCAAATAAAACAGCGCCATAAATACAAGCAATGCAAAAAAAACATTTTGGGGGCCCAAAGCTTCACATTTAGGAGTTTATTAGCTGAATGCGGTAGGAATATTCTACTGCTAGGGCGTATACTTCAAATACTGAGGGCATGACACTTTTTCTAACTTGTTAAGCAACCACCACGTGGCCTTAAGAAAACAGGCGCAGTAGCTTGTGTGCCTTTACTAGTGGGTTACTGGGTTTAAACCACGAAGTCGTTAAGATAATCGCATGTTCTCGTGCCTGATTGCAATAGGTGCTTGTACCACTCATGATTACTGCAATATTTTATGTTTTATTGTGAAGCATGTGTACAGGCTGCGTGTGTATGTAAAGTATATGAAAGTTACTTTAACTGCATTTCCAAGCAGGGGAAATTAATTTGGGTTTAGAAAAAGTGGTTAACGTTTTAGAGTACTCAATATGAATTCACAAGCAGGCTCGTGGCCGTATGCTAGAACATCCACTTGCCACGCAAACGCTCCGGCTTCAAGCTTAACTCTGGCCCAAAATTTCACCATTATTATTATTTATTTTATTTGCATCGTTCTTAGTTTTTCTGTTACGCATAAGATTATTTTTCGCTCAGAACCAACGATGCCGACACCTGAATTTCAGAGAAACAAGATTTTTAACGCTGTCATGTTAAAATGCACTATATAGACGCATGGACTTCCTGACCCCCTTGGATCAATGGTAAGCAAAAACTCCTGATTTTTTGTTCACGGTTGACATCAGGCGTAGTCCATGGTAGGAGTGTGGCAGCTTAGCAAGTTGGTAGGACATGACGATAGTTATAGCACGAAAACAGAGGCCGAATTCACAAAGCGTTCACTTAGCTACGCATTTTCTTAGCCGAGAATTCTTTTATCTGGAGGGATTACTATAGCGCGGGTTTGAATTTAACTTATTCGGCACTTAAGATGGTGAGGAGGACATACGGTAGCTGATGAAACGACGAGGAAAAAAAGAAATGTGTGCCGATAATATCAAGGTAGCACGCAAAGCGTCTAGCATCGAGAGTATACGATGATAGCCAACGATTTGCTGCATCGAAGTTTCAGTTCCGCGAGCGTCTGCTACAGCGCTTACGGGTTGCCACGTACGTTGCAATATACGTTTTGGTGTACTGTGCAAAGCCAAGCACTTGCCTTTCATCAACGACTGTAAATAAATAAGAAATTCCTCGATGGCTTTAAGCCATCGAGCAATCCATGCACTATATCGCCAAGTACAAGTAAACAACACTCCAGATGCACCACATCGATGAAACCACGCATAAATCGATGCATGCAATGTTTGAAAATGTGCCTCAAATGTCTTCCCTTGTTTAAAGCGACCAGTTACCTTACATTGAGTGAAGCTGCCCTGCTACTCAACTAATCCGGTGTAATCGAGCACGGTATAGTGGTGAACGTAAGGGTGTTTTGTACCTAGACCTAAAAGGTTGCCTTTCATACAATATTCTTATTACGAGACACAGGGCCGACTTTTGTACCTGCGGACGAATTGTGCAGAAATAGAGAACAGCAGTAATCAAATAAAAGTGTGAGGAGAATTTTTCTGGTCCTATGCACCGCAGCATTATTATAAAGCCGGAATTCGAGAACGTGCATACGCTTACGCTTAGATATGTGTCTACGAAAAAAACGAGGGAGACCCGTCTGGAGGTGTTTCAGTGCTAGTGCTTTAAAAAAAAACACGGTGCACATATTTCGTCCAGCGTTGTTTGAGTGAGCAAACAAAGCAAGGGACGTGTATACGAGTCTTAAAGTCGAGAGACGTTATCACACGTGCAAAAAGAATGAAAACAGAGAGAGCGAGAGACTCTCGTTTCGTCTCCACAAAAGCTTGAAATCGATAGATAATAAAAGAAATTTTCTGGCCCAGCAGACGTCCGGGAAAGTTTCCGCAAAGCAGCGTCGGATGCTTGGAGAGCATAAAAAAGTGGAGCACGCATTTTATGGGAGCGACAGCCACACAGAAAGCGAGATGAAGTGCGACTGTCTTTAGATGTTAGAAAATCAATGCTAATTAGGAAAGCTGTGAGTTAATGAGCCAAATCTTCCTTAAATAACAATAATGAAAACAAACTGAGTATTCATCTAGTGAAAGTGACACTAGTGATATTGAATTCAGAATAGTTGATTAGCGTTGTCGGCGGCCGATATATATTTTTATTTTTTATTTAATATTTGGCAAACTATGAGAAGGTAGCGTACGTTAGAGCCGGCTATCCCAACATCATGACAGTAATGTACAAGATAAATAGTGCACGGTTACACAGCCACACGTGGAGGTTTCTATCTTTTAGTAACCTTGGGCAAACGCATATCTATTTTTTTCTGTTTTTGACCAAGTTTCACCACACGTTTTGCATTTGGCGTCATTCGAAGCATTGAATATATGTCAGCAATAGTATAAACGCAAGCACTGCTGTAATGGACGAGCGGTTGCAGCGTTCAGCTGCAAATCTGGGAGGTTCTGGGTTCAATCCGCAGTGTCACCGAGCACTTTTTCCAAAAGGTTGCCCGGCCTGAGATTAGCGTGGCGGCGGGTACAAATTTTTTTTGAGAAAGTGGCTTTCGCGTTTTTTTCTTTCACTCCCCTTTTGACCCAAAAGCGCTGTGCCGTCCTCCTTCATAAATTACATAACTAAGGGTTCGTAATCTTTCCCTCCATCTTTTATCGCAAAAGTGCCCCGTGCTGAAATAACAATATCATACCTGGTATATTACTTTTCCCGTGTTTAGATATTCGACCAGCGATTAGTCGTCACGGTGTTTTCAAAAAATCTACACATGCTGCGAGCTAGTTGCTTGCGGCCAAGTTGACTGCTTTTGTCGGGACATGTTTTCCTGCTAATTTGGCGGACATCATTACATGCAGCAAGGCCAAAAAGCACGAAGAGTTAGAGAAGACACAAACAGAGTGATTCGTTTGTGTCTTCTTTCCAGCTATCAGTCATGCTGCGCGCTTCAGTGTAATGTCGCTATCAATGATTAAAAATGAACTATAGCAGGTAATCGAGTTTTGCTGAGAGGGTCCCCTATTGCCCAGAATAGGACAGAACAATGGCAATTTGATTTGTGTCATAGACAGATAATCTGCTTTTAATTACTACAATAAATGTTTACTGAAGTTTATTTTTATAAACAACAATTTCAGTACCGATTTAAGGTGCGTGGACAAAAATTCGTGTATTCAGCTTGACTAGGTTTGCGACCTTAATAGTAATTGCCAACCGGCATTACAATATGCATAAATATCACACACATATACAACCACGGGTGATAGCTTGCTTATTCCAATTAAAATTGATATGTTGAAATTGACATATTCGACCAACGCAATGTGTACAAAATATGCCATGTAGAGTAGCTATGCTCTAAACTAATCTTCGCTGGTTGGTTCCATTTTACCCCATTTCTTGCTCATGACTGTACGTTAGCAAAGGAAAACACTTCTTCGAATGCACATACTTTGTGTAAGGTTACATTTATTTTATGCAGAAAAAAACAAATTCGAGCGTATAATAGCTCAGAAGAAAAGCAACTAGAAACAAATTCAGCTTAACCATTACCAAACTTACTCATCAATGATAAACGAACTCTAATTTAAAACATACATACATACCTACATACATACATACACACACACACACACACAACATACATACATACATACATACATACATACATACATACATACATACATACATACATACATACATACAATACATACATACATACATACATACATACATACATACATACATACATACATACATACATACATACATACATACATACATACATACATACGTACTGCCACCTCTTTCTAGTAGTGGGTCGTATGCCAAGGTGAAGGCCCACACCACAGAGAAGAAAGAAGTGCACATGGGCCCTCGCTCTGGCAAACAAGCCCAACCGACGTGCTTGGTTAGAGCCCTGTTGCTCAGACGTCAGTAAATCTTGTCGACACCCCCTGGAGTGACGTGACAACTGGTGGAGGTGCGGGGTAGGCCCCTCACGGATGTTGCAGACCCCTCCTGGAAGCGGCACCACAAGCCCAGTTCGAGTCAACACTCCCGTTCATCGGACAAGCCGCAGGATCAGGGGATTGCCTCCCGAAGCTCACCCTATAGTTCACACCAGTATGATGAGCACGTCCGTTCAAACCACTCTAACAGGTACGGAAAGCCCCCCGGTGACTCGGTACACCCTCGAAAGTCCGCAGGTTCCGACACCGTTTCATGGCACCGAGCTCGAAGACGTCGAGGACTGGTTGGTCGACTTCGAGCGCGTGGCTGCTTTGAACGACTGGAACGACGCGGCCAAACTACGACGTGTGTACTTCTATTTAGAGGATGGAGCACGTACCTGGTACATGAATCACGAGGAACAGATGACATCGTGGCCCGAATTCCGCCGCCGGCTGTTGGATACTTACAGAAGTGCTGATCGCCACGAACGAGCGGAACGAGCGATCCAGGCCCGCATCCAGATGCCCAATGAAACTGTCATGACCTATGTGGAAGATATGACGCGCCTGTTCCGACGAGCCGATCAGAGTATGACAGAAGAAAAGAAGGTGCGTCACCTGATGCGGGGAGTTAAAGAGCAGCTTTTCGCTGGTCTTGTACGGAGCCCTCCGAACACGGTCGCCGAGTTTTTGTCTGAAGCTGTCACGATGGAAAAGATGCTTCAGCATCGATCCACCCTGTATGAGCGGCAAGTGAACACGTCCACTGCTCAAGTTCTAACGAATATTGGGAGCAACACCGAGTGTCTGCGCGACCTTATCCGCTCCATAGTACGCGAGGAGCTGCAAAAGGCTGCCACACCACCACTACCTACGGTGAGTTCCATTGCAAGCATCGTCAAGGACGAGCTGCATCATGCCCTTCGTGACCCTGTGAGTCTGAATAACGCCACACCCGCGCCGGCTGACTACCACCGTCCGACCTATGCAGAAGCCTTGAAACGCCCAGCTTCCTGTTCCCCGCTGTTTTTTCAGGCACCTCCTACGGTTTCACTTCAGTCGGCGCAGCCTCTACGGTACTACGAGAACACACGCACACCGCCACCCCTCGTTTACGCCAGCCCTGTGCATCTTGCGGAACAACCAGCACACTACCTTGACGACAGACGTGCTTCGCCTCGGAAATCTGATGTTTGGCGCACTCCTGATCGCCGACCTTTGTGCTTCCACTGCGGTGAAGCGGACCATTTGTACCGCCAGTGTCCATACCGGCGCCTCGGGCTGCGCGGATTTTCAGTATATTCAGCGCCTCCTCGGTATGGCCAGCGACCCCGGGACATCGAGGACTACCTGGCTCAACAGCGCATGCCACCGCATTCTGGACGGCAGTCGCGCTCACCGTCACCGAGGCGCTTTTCATCTTCGCCACAGCGCCATGCTGGCGCACGGTTCTCCAGTCCCCGCCGGGAAAACTAACGCAAGCGACCCTTGGAGGCGAGGTCGCTGGCAGTCGACGTGCTGAAGACCTCCGATCGACGCTAACAGTAAAGGGTGTAGATTCGACTGAGCGATATGTGCGGCTTTCTCTGGATATACCGGTGCTGATAGATGGCTATGCAGTAGGTGCTTTAGTTGATACCGGGGCTGACTATTCGATACTAAGCGGGAAAATGACCAGACAACTAAAGAAGGTAATCACGCCTTGGCATGGCTCCGTGATTCGAACGGCTGGTGGCCACACCGTCTCTCCGCTTGGAACCTGCACGAGTAGAGTTCGGGTCTGCGGTTATACTTTTGTAGGAAGTTTCCTTGTGCTCCGTGAATGTTCACGCGACGTTATCCTTGGTGTTGACTTCCTGCACGAATATGGAGCTGTCATTGATCTTCAAGAGAATCGCATCACCTTCTCAGCCGACCGAGCAATCGACAAGCAGGACGACCAACAACGTACCGACGTTCTTCGTGTTTCTGCTGAAAGTATAACGCTTCCTCCAAGAGCCAGTGTTATTGTCGACGTCACATGCTGTGGATTGCGAAATGGTGAAGCGATTGCAGAAAGTAATTTTGAACACCTGCTGACTCAAGGTGTTTGTGTGGCTAGGAGTATCATACAGCTACGTGATGGCCGATCTCAACTGCTCGTTACAAATTTCAGCAACGAACACCGACACCTTTTCCGTGGCACTTCGTTAGCGTTTGCAGATGAATTAGGAACCATTCCCATCTGCTTCTCGTCGGAAGCAGTGGAGGCCGCCGATACGTATCTAAACAATATCGATATTAATTCTAACCTCACACCAGAAAACCAGACAGCACTGCGGAAACTCTTGCTTGAATTCAAGTCATGCTTCGCTGCTTCCTCTAAGGTGCGCCAGACTTCGATCACTAGGCACAGAATCATCACTTACGACGACGCCCGCCCAGTACACCAACAGCCTTACCGTGTGTCAGCGAAGGAACGAGAAGCCATTCGTACGCAAGTTCGAGAAATGCTTGACGATGGCATCATCGAGCCTTCCAACAGTGCGTGGTCCTCTCCGGTCGTCCTAGTCAAGAAGAAAGACGGAACGCTACGTTTTTGCGTCGATTACCGGAAGCTGAACAGCGTGACTAAAAAGGACGTGTACCCGCTGCCACGCATCGACGACTCGTTTGACAGATTACGCCACGCCCACTATTTTTCCTCTTTGGATTTAAAAAGCGGGTACTGGCAGATTGAGGTTGACGAGCGAGACCGCGAGAAAACGGCATTTGTGACCCCTGATGGCCTGTATGAATTTCGAGTCCTTCCTTTTGGTTTGTGCTCAGCGCCCGCAACCTTCCAGCGAATGATGGACACTGTGCTTACTGGTCTGAAGTGGCAAACTTGTCTCGTATACCTTGATGATGTTGTCGTTTTTTCTGAAACCTTCCAGCAACACCTTCACCGCCTCAGGAGTGTGCTACAGGCTATTCAATCAGCAGATCTTACACTCAAACCGCAGAAGTGTCACTTTGGTTATGAAGAGCTCAAATTCCTTGGCCATGTAGTCAATGCGAATGGAGTACGACCCGACCCCGACAAACTTGCCGCTGTAGCCGCGTTTCCGCATCCTACAGACAAAAAGACTGTTCGGCGCTTTCTGGGTTTGTGCGCCTACTATCGACGATTTATTAGAGGGTTTTCGAAGATAGCGGAACCCTTGACTCGCCTTACACGCGACGACACACCGTTTGTATGGGCTACCGAACAACAGGCTGCTTTTGCCGAGCTACGACAGCGGATGCAGTCAGCCCCTGTTCTTGCGATCACCAAGTTTCGCCCGTACCTCTATGGTCGTCCATTTAAAGTGGTGACGGACCACCATGCCCTCTGCTGGTTGGTAAACATTCGTGATCCCTCTGGACGACTGGCCCGATGAAGCTTGCGTCTACAGGAATTTGATGTTACCATCGTATATAAGTCTGGACGGAAGCATGAAGACGCTGATACGCTGTCACGTGCACCCATACCTTTAGTCAATCAAGAAGAGAGGACGATGACGGTTTCCTGGGCGCCCTTAGCTCATCTGACTTGAGCAGACGCCAGCGAGAGGATGAAGAGATTCGACCGCTCATCGACTATCTGGAGGGTTATAGCGCCGTTATACCTCGCCATCTATCTCGCGTCGTGACATCTTTCTGCCTCCGAGATAATGTCCTGTACAAAAAAAAAACGCCCGTCCTACGAGCCGCGCTTACCTCCTCGTCGTTCCGAAGGACATGCGGGATGAAGTCCTCTCTGCGTGTCATGACGAGCCCACATCTGGTCATCTAGGTTACTCGCGAATGCTCGCCAGAGTAAGTGAGGCGTACTACTGGCCCGGACTTTCTGCAAGCGTGAAGCAGTACGTTAAAAGCTGTCGCGAATGCCAGCGTCGAAAGTCGCCACCAAGCAAGCCGGCTGGATTACTTCAGCCAATTGATCCACCCCACAAGCCATTTGACCAAGCTGGCATGGACATTCTCGGCCCATTTCCTTTATCGTCTGACGGCAACAAATGGGTCATTGTTGCAACTGACTATTTGACCCGCTATGCTGAGACAGAAGCGATACCACGAGCCACGGCTTCTGAGGTAGCACAGTTCTTCATGTGCCACATTGTTCTGCGCCACGGTGCTCCATCTACAGTGATAACCGACAGAGGAACAGCGTTCACTGCACAACTTATTGACGAAGTTCTTCGACTAAGTAACACTAGGCATCGAACGACGACTGCTTACCATCCGCAGAGCAATGGCTTAACCGAGCGACTAAATAAGACAGTCACAAACATGATCTCCATGTACATCGACGTCCAACACAAAACATGGGATCGCATTTTGCCTTATGTGACGTTCGCTTATAACACCGCCGTTCAAGAAACAACCCGATTTACACCGTTTCGCCTTCTCTACGGCCGCGAAGTTCAGACGATGCTGGATGCGATGCTTCCTTGTGAAGGTGCCGATCAATTAACAACTGACGCAGAAGAATTTGCAGAGCGTGCCGAGGAAACTCGCCAGCTCGCCCGGCTACACATTGGTCAGCAGCAACAGGTTGATGCACGACGTTACAATATGCGTCACAATGACGTATCTTACAGACCGGGAGACCAAGTTTGGATTTGGACCCCTGTTCGACGCCGTGGCCTCTCCGAAAAGTTGCTCAGCAGATACTTCGGTCCGTATAAAGTATTGCGCCGCGTGAGCGACGTAAACTACGAAGTGGTTCCGGACGCTACGTCGTCACGATGGGTACAACGAAAACAACCGACCTCTGACATAGTTCGCGTGGTGCGCATGAAGCCCTATTTTGCGCGTTCCTAAAAGACCACTTTTCCTGTGTTTTTTTTATTTGTGCCTCCGACAATTGCCTCATCATTGGTGAACTTATCGCGTCTAACATTTCATTATTGGTGCTCTTTTTCATTGTTTAAACTACTTTTGTTTTGGTTTTTTTTCAATAACTTTGCAGCATCGGGACGATGCTCTTTTTTGTTGTTGAGGGGGAATATTGCCACCTCTTTCTAGTAGTGGGTCGTATGCCAAGGTGAAGGCCCACACCACAGAGAAGAAAGAAGTGCACGTGGGCCCTCGCTCTGGCAAACAAGCCCAACCGACGTGCTTGGTTAGAGCCCTGTTGCTCAGACGTCAGTAAATCTTGTCCGACCCCCCCTGGAGATGACGTGACAATACATAACATACATACATACATACATACTACATACAATACATACATACAATACATACATACATACATAATACATACATACATACATACATACATACATAACATCATACATACATACATACCTACATACATACATACACATACATACATACATACATACATACATACATACATACATACATTACATACTATATACATACATACATACATACATACACTGAGGGGTAAAAATTAAGATTAAAGGCTATAAAACAACAATCTTAATACCACTCATTTTGAATATGCAGAAAGGAACTTACAAGAGAAATTCCCCAGCACGGTTATGTCTGAACTCGGTGTTTCTCGAACCATCTCGGAAAAGCTTGATGCATAGTTTCTGCTGCTGCCCAATGACAAGCAGTTTTCAAGAAACACCAAGAATAAAGCCCTTGACAATGTCATTCTAAGGAAAAGGTCTGTGCATCTATATTTCGTACATGCCCTGAAATATTACTCTGTTCATTTACATAGCTTGGCTCTTTCACAACACACTAACAGAGCATGTTAGGACACTTGGGCTAAAAAGCGGCATAACGCAAAGAAATTCTAGACAATACATGAATAATACAATTCTAAGCTACTACGCTCCTTGGTGCAAACAGTGTTTGTATGGACAGCTATAGACCCTATTTCATTCCCTGTAAACACTCCTCTAAATGACTTCAAAGTTTGCACATGAACACATTTCCCATACAGCTGTCTGTTACTATCCTTGAAAACAATTCAGTTCACTGGTGGGCAAAGACTGTGCACTTATCATATAAGATGATGCTCCAGTGCACTGCATGTAGGTCTTGCTGTTGGCCTCAACTGCAATGTTGCTCAGCACATATGTGCAAAATAACAACTAATACTATGCCACTGCAAAGTAATTGTGTGTCATTTCCATGAAACAGGGACCACAATAAAAGAATATAACAACATTTAACTTCACATAGTTCAAAAAATGTAAATACATTTCCATAAAGTTTTCACATTTCATCTGAGGATAATAATAATGGTTGTAAACACATTGTTACTTCCACTAACAAACTATTTTAAGATGCCAGCTTCAATATTAGAATATACCAGTACCTTTGCAGGGCTAAACTATTGGAAAGGCACCTAGAAAAAGACATTAAAACATGCTGTAGCTACATATAAATTAAAATAAATACTTTTATTTCTAGCCTAAGTAACGCTGCATAGATGATAAGTCACTTGCATAGTACTCAATTACATTATGAACAAACCTATCCGAGTAAAGAATACATTAAAAAAGTTACACTCACACAGTAGAAACAGAGAAGTAGACTGTTGAAGGATGGACAGGCAGTGGGATAACAATACACAAGCACTAAAATCTACTGTTAAGATATATATGGAGTAGTGATGATGCTCTTCCTTCCAAATAAAATAATCCACATAGATTCACCTCCCAGAGCTTATACACTCATGGCATCATTCGTGCTATACAAATGAGTGTACACTGAAGGACTACATCAACTAAGTACAAGATTACCGCATTCATGGCTTTACTTCTTGTATTACAAAGA
>WOVY01002523.1:0-88362 GCA_013436015.1 Rhipicephalus annulatus | reverse complement strand
ATTACTGTCTGTTATATCTCATTAATATTGTGTTAAAACACGGAAAAACGAGCCCTTAGGTATACACTTCTTTCCCTTATTTCATTGAACGAGGGTCTCGTACTGGCAGACTTAGTGTGTTTAGGTTGTATAAGAGGGACAATTAATCAGCTGCCCGCTCATAACAAAGTTCACGTTCTACGTGACGCCAAACATGCGCAAAAGAGTGTTTTCACACTCGTTGTTTGGCTTATAGATGGCGCTGACTGCCACTCCTACTTCTAAATTCACAGATAAACCCAAAAAAGTGGATGGAGGGAGGGCCGCTGTGATATCTCAGTGGTTAGAGCATCGAACGCGTAATTCGAAGGTCGTAGGTTCGATTCCTGCTCACAGTTGGTAATTTTTTCATCCACTTTTCTTTCTTATTATTTACATTCGATTGGTTTTAATAACTTCCCCTGTACATTCCTTGGCATTACTGTCTTTTATATCTCATTAATATTGTGTTAAAACACGGAAAAACGAGCCCTTAGGTATACACCTCTTTCCCTTATTTCATTGAACGAGGGTCTCGTACTGGCAGACTTAGTGTGTTTAGGTTGTATAGGAGGGACAATTAATCAGCTGCCCGCTCATAACAAAGTTCACGTTCTACGTGACGCCAAACATGCGCAAAAAGAGTGTTTTCACACTCGTTGTTTGGCTTATAGATGGCGCTGACTGTCACTCCTACTTCTAAATTCACAGATAAACCCAAAAAAGTGGATGGAGGGAGGGCCGCTGTGATAGCTCAGTGGTTAGAGCATCGAACGCGTAATTCGAAGGTCGTAGGTTCGATTCCTGCTCACAGTTGGTAATTTTTTCATCCACTTTTCTTTCTTATTATTTACATTCCATGGGTTTTAATAACTTCCCCTGTACATTCCTTGGCATTACTGTCTGTTATATCTCATTAATATTGTGTTTAAAACACGGAAAAACGAGCCCTTAGATATACACTTCTTTCCCTTATTTCATTGAACGAGGGTCTCGTACTGGCAGACTCAGTGTGTTTAGGTTGTATAAGAGGGACAATTAATCACCTGCCCGCTCATAACAAAGTTCACGTTCTACGTGACGCCAAACATGCGCAAAAAGAGTGTTTTTCACACTCGTTGTTTGGCTTATAGATGGCGCTGACTGTCACTCCTACTTCTAAATTCACAGATAAACCCAAAAAAGTGGATGGAGGGAGGGCCGCTGTGATAGCTCAGTGGTTAGAGCATCGAACGCGTAATTCGAAGTTCGTAGGTTCGATTCCTGCTCACAGTTGGTAATTTTTTCATCCACTTTTCTTTCTTATTATTTACATTCCATTGGTTTTAATAACTTCCCCTGTACATTCCTTGGCATAACTGTCTGTTATATCTCATTAATATTGTGTTAAAACACGGAAAAACGAGCCCTTAGGTATACACTTCTTTCCCTTATATATATATATATATATATATATATATATATATATATATATAGAAGACGTAATATGAGCTTCACAAACTGATCATCACCGCCACTCAGTATCCTAGGGTGGAAAAAGCCACTTGCACAAATATTTTCCCCAGGTTTCCATGACAAAATGGGGCCTGAAGCGGTATGCTTACGGCTACGATCGTTTTAGAGAATAGGCAGTAGGAACCACAACGCAGATACATTGAAGGGACCATGACAAGACCATCCAACAATTTCTAGGTTTCGGTGACAATACAGCTACAGAGGGTCTACATGACTATACATGTATGAAAAGTGGACCATGCATCAGTGAACAAGCCTGGAAGTCATCGCCTATAAAGCACACCGGCAACCGTGATTTTGCTATGGCATGTGGAACGTCATGTGCAGCATTGGGCGGAGTCGTCCGTCTTCTTCCAACAAAGTTTGAGCCATTGAAAATACTTCAATTTAAATTCCAAGCTCAAAAAGAAAAATATCTCGATTTCACGCTTGCAACCGACCATGGAACATTTTCTTCCGCCGGAAGGTAAATGTTCCCACAGCAAAGGGCTTGCTACGTCCCGGCTCGCGAGTACACCAGTGTTGCCCGACAATCACGCCACTCCCGCGTTAATAAAAATTTTCAAATACCTCTATCTGCCTGCCAGATCAACATTTCGCCGCCTTGTGAAGCACATAAAATTTAATATGATTTCTTTCCCGACTGGACTATTTTGAGGCTGATGTTCAGTTTCCCTAAAGAATATCGTAATCATCGTCAGCCTGACTACGCCTACTGCAGGACAAAGGCCTCTCTGATAATCCACCAGTCAACTCGATATTTGTGCTTGCTGCTACCACGTTATGCCCGAAAACTTTCTAATCTAATCTGCCCACCTAAGTTTCTGCCTCCTCTTCACCCACTTGCCTTCTCTGGGAATCCCGTCAGTTACCCTTAATAAAACAGTAGTTATCCTGCCTACGTGCTACATGCCCGGCCCATTTAAATTTCTTATTGATTTCAATTGTGATATTATTAACTCCAGTTTGCTCTCTGACCCACTCTGCTCTCTTCTAGTCTCTTAAGGTTACACCTATCATTTCCCGCTAATACAACATATACCCACAAATTAAAGAAAAGCTAGAAATTTCAGTTATTTTGCTAACTAATTAAAGTAGTCTGCCTCTATCTTGGTGCCCGCCATAGCCTACATTAGAGCCGCAATGCAAAAGTAAGTAAATTATGAGGGTAACGGCTGGTGGTAGTTGGTTTGTCATTATGAATGCTACAGTGCGAACTAAAGATGATGACCCATACGCAAACAAGAGGGAGTGCGAACTTTCAACTGAGCCTACTGAGCAGAAACAAAAGTTTATATGTGTCTATACCACAAAAAACCATCTGTGACAAATGAGGAGCGATGCAAAAAGTCATGCAAAAAAATTAAGCAGGCCAAAAAAGTCAAATAGCAAAGAAAACAAACAAAAAATAACAGCTTGGAAAACAAAAGAACAACTGTGACTAAAAGTGCGCACCGGTGTTCCTAAGAAAACTTAATTCTAATTGTCTCAGAGAGGGCGAGAGAAGGCTTACTAACGCTTGAAACACACTCACATTCGATCTGCGGAGCCTCGACAATCAATCGGGTGTGATCGTCTCTGTGTTTACAAACAGCAGCGTGTCCTCGAAAGGAGGAGCTGAGTTACAGGAAGGACAATGCTGTGCAAGAAAATTGACTTTTTTGTTTACTTCTTTTTTGCTAGTTCATCATGCGTGACGCGCTGTTGTTGTTTGAGGTTTTGACTTATATAACCTTTCGTTTCCGCTCAATAACCTCAGATGGAAGTCAGTGCTCGTCTTTGTGTCCTCGTTCAATCTACAGCATTTTCAGCACGTTTTCTTTTTTTAATGTGGTCATTCCTAAAAAAGAAACAGTGGGTCTATACTTGTGTTCATCTGAAATAGCAGTAGTAGTAGACTTTTATTTTCAACCACAAACTAAGGACCGAGCCTTCTGACCATCTGCGCGACCAGTTGACGCTCTTCTTCCCCTTCGTCGCCGATCCCGTCGAACCAGGAGATATTAAAAAGGGAAAGGGGAGGGTAAAAGGTGAATTATTGAGCAGTTAGATAATAAAAAAGGCATTGTGACAGGTCGACATATCTAGAGAGGAAAATATTCACATGGAATTGAAGAAGCTACGCAAAATACAAGTGAAATGCATTTGTAACAAGCATTGAAAACTGGGCGAGTTGCATTAGGGTTCATTTTCTAGCAAACTGCGCAGCAAACAGGACTGAAAGAAAAAACAAATTGAGACAGAGGAGTGCAGCTTGTTTTGCTTCGTTCTTTCTTAGTGTCTCACTAACTACGTAGTTTGCTAGAAGATGAAAAGTATTTGTAGGAAAAGTATTAAAAAAATAGAAACGTACAAGCAGAAGAGAATATATAGTACAAGCTACAAAACAGGAAAATAAGAAATAAAAGAAAAAAATAACTGTGTATGAGGCACCATTATGTCATAAACTTTTTCTGTAGTGACATAACACGTTCAGCAGTGGTAAAATTAAGTTTTTGACTGAGTATTTTTACCATTCCTTGCGGAGCGCCAATATCCCTGCTATATAAAAATTTAAAAGAAAACGCAGCATCCCTTGCCGCGTCACAAAAACACATTTTCTGCATTTTCCAAATACGTATCAAGATTCCACATTTTAGCTCTCATAGAGCGGTCTATTGCAAGGCTACACTGGGATAATTCATTCTATTATATGATACTGTAAATACACACAGCTGGTTCATTAGAACAAATTTAGCTGCAAGATTGATTATGTGTAATTATTCTCATAGCGGAGATATCGCGGGTTCAACGTGATGGCGTTCTTTTCCTTCTTTGTCACATATATATTACCCGTGTTTTTTGGGGGCAGGACTATTAATGAAAAAAAAAAATCCCTTTGGGAGGTTCTGGTAATAAGAAACTTTCTTTTCTTCGCGCCGTTAAGCTATGAACCAAATTCATTGCCCCTTTCAGTTAACGTGAATGCATTTTCGATGGAAGCAAAAATGCTGTACGTCTGTGTTCTCATATTTCTGATCACATTAAAGAACCCCAGGTGGTCGAAGTTTCCGGAGCACTCCACTACGGTATTTTTTATAATAGTATAGTAGTTTTCGGGCGTTAAATCCTATATTCAATCAATGAATGAGTCCGTTAACGCGAATAATGAACTCCAATTACTAAGCTTGACTAGTTATGTGCACCTTGCTTCAATTATTCCTGTGTTTGGGTATTATCCCACCTTATTGTCAAGCATCGCTCACAGGAAATCGGCCCCGGTATAATGAGTGGGGTGTAGGTGCCGTTAGGAGTAGGGATTTAAGCTTACAACTACCAAAAGTGCCAAGGAAGCCTCACTCAGGCCCACCTATTTACCTTCTTACTACACCTGCCACAACTTCGCTCACCAAATTGTAGTCACTCGTTTCTGCGTCTGTCGATTCAATACAATCCGGTTCTTGTTTGTTCTATGATAGGCGGATTGTACGGACGACAGCTTCTACGCGCACTTTCGCAGCAAGCGTAAGGCATCCGGGTGACAGAAAAGATGGTCGCTCAACTTGCTGGTGGGAAAGGACGCCCGTCCAAGGGCAGGACTCGCCAGCAGACCAAGTAATTTGTTAGCCGCCGGTTCAATCGAGCCCCGTCCCGCGGCGGACTCGAGCGCGCCTGCGGCGCCCTCGCTCGGCGGCTGCAGCGGTGCGCCAGCGGTGTGCTCCTCTCAGAGTGCGTCTTGCATGCCGGGGGCCGAGGTGGCCGAGCCGGCCGCTCTGCGCTGGCTGGGCGTCGCGGTCGCCGCGCTCGTGCTCCTGGCCGCTCTTCTCGGCAACATTCTCGTGCTAGCGGTAGTGTGCCGCTTTCGGCGCATGCGGTCGCCGACCAACGTGTTGCTCGCGAGTCTCGCCACAGCCGACATTGCCGTCGCGTTACTCGTGATGCCACCGCGACTCGCCTACGACCTGGTGCGTGCCTGGCGTCTGGGACTGCTTGCCTGCCGCCTGTGGATTTCGTGCGATGTCATGTGCTGCACGGCCTCCATCCTGCATCTGCTTGCCGTGGCGCTGGACCGCTTCTGGGCCATCACACGACCGCTGCGCTACCGAGTGTCCCGGAGGCGCTTGGCGCTTGCAGTGGCTGCCATCTGGCTCTGCTCGGCCGCCATCTCGTTCGTGCCCGTTCTCCTAGGATGGCATGCTGACGGCAGTGCACCGGATGCCTCCGACTGCGGCCTGCACGTCAACGCGGTGTATGCACTCGTGTCATCACTTACCTCCTTCTACCTGCCGCTGCCAGTGATGCTCTATGTGTACTTACGCATCCTGCTAGTTGCTGGACGCCAAGCCCGCCAGATTCGGCTCCTAGAGCGCTCGCTGGCCGGACCTTCACCGGGACTGCGCCGGAGCCTGCGGCGCCGTTCCAAGCAGCTGCTTCATGACACCAAGGCAGTCCGCTCCTTGGGCATCGTGCTGGGCGTGTTCTGCGCATGCTGGCTGCCCTTCTTCCTCATGTACCTCATTACAGCTTGCTGCCCAGCGTGCGACCTCGGCTATGAGTGGAGTTGCGCCATCACGTGGCTCGGCTATTCCAATTCAGCCTTCAATCCGTGCATATACGCCTTTTTGAACCGCGACTTTCGAGCAGCATTCCAAGAGCTGTTGGGATGCGGTTCTCGTCGGCGCACGGCCGACGCCATGCTTGGTCCAGCGCGGCGACGTTCACTCATCAAGCCACCACCGTCGAGCGCACATGCCGTCGCAACAGCCGTATCTACTACAGCACGCGTCACTTCCATGGACTGCACGAAGGACTCTTCTGACGCCGAGCGCCGCTAGGGCCCGTCCAACAGCTGCAGCGCGCCCGACTCAGCCGTCTAGCAGCCTTGTCTGCAAACTATAGCGCCCACTCGCGTTCACCAGCTCCTCGCTGCCGCATCAAGTTCGTCGTTGTTCTGGGTCTGAAGAAACAATCCTAAGACAGGACGATAAATGTATAGGCAGCACGCATCTTTGAGCATCGCTGATGTCAAGCAGTAATGGAACGCATTTCTTGGTGAAGCAACCGGCACGACGGTGGCCCCCATCCTTGGACCTGCGATGACGGTGTTTGGTATGTGCCAAAAAGTCACCCCTCTGGTACACTGACACACAAGCGATCTGACACCTAATAGTGTCAACGCTCATCTTCTACTTCACTCTAATATGTGTCTTTGGCGTCATGCACTGTTCATTCTCTCTCATTGCATGCTCTTCAACGTCGTGGCATCGTCCTGGTCGTATTCACGTTGTTCCACTAGGTGTCCAGATATTTTGGATGTTTGGTCATCAAAAATATTCGTGAAGCCTCAAGGCGAATACAAAGCATTGTCGTCGAATAGTGTGTTCAAACCACACATGGCCGTAAACGTAATCGTGCTGAAACCAGACAAGCTGGAATCGGCTTTAAAATTTCGCTCGGAAACCAGGGTCCTTATCATCGTCCGAGAGAAATGAGACCACAAGAATGCGTGAGTTTGTTAAAACAAAGTCGGTAGACTTCGTCTCTTGGTGGTTCCAGTACTGTGAGACACTGCAAAACACGCTTGCTGTGAGAACTGCCCCCTGCAATATTACATGATGGAGAACTCATCAACTGTTCAACTGTTTAGAAGTGTACCAAGCAGCGGGCACTGCTTCGTGCACGTCTAAACATAGAACTCTGTCTGTGCGAGTGTAAATATCCACTCGCGCGTCCACATCGCTATGCTGTCATTTAGGGAGGAAAATGTGGAAAGATACGACAAAGCATTGTTCTGTCTTGTGCTTAGTGAAAGTGTATTGGCGTAGTTAATAAAATGGAAACTCCCAGAAGTTATGTTGTAGGTCGAAGCACAACACTTGGTTTTCATTGATACTTAACACAAGTGACGAGCGCAGACGCGAAAGGACATTTTTCATATTCATTCAACCAATAGAACTTGGGCAAAAAACCAAGAACAAGAAAATATACACTGTTGCTTGTCTCCTGTCACGTTGAATATAGGCTTTTGGGCTGACAGGCGGTCGTTTATTCTTTCTTAATATTTTCATTCATTGTTTCCTTTCAGAGTCTTCCGCCTAATATACGAAGGCAGCCAAAGAAAGTGCTAACGATCTTGCCGCAGAAGGTCTCTTCTTGAACCCGTCGTTCACTCTAAGCTTAGTCGCTTAAACTCTGCCAACTCGTATTATATTAAACGTAACAATGAAGGTGTGAAAAAACACCCGCAATTAGGATGCTTTAAGATTATTAACACGGGCCGTAAAATGATTTTATAAAAATACGCAAATCAAGGTGAAAAAATTTTGTTTCAACTTATTTTGTTATCTGCGTGTGCTTTTCATAGAAAGAAATCTAGCATGTCTTTGCTGCGAGATATTTCGCGGCAAAATTCAATTGTGTAGTGTATGAATACGCGTGCAAGGCGGTGAAGATTGACGCGGTGTTCCTCCCCGATGTGACGAACAGTCATAGCTTGTTATCGCTAGCTGGTAGTAAAGGGGCAACCGTCACCATATTTAGCAATGCATTCCAGCCCTTGTGAGGTTAAACGGCGCACGCAACCACCATCGTTCATCGAGGAGAAACGTCGCGCAAGGGCTGACTGTCTTTTATGCTTAATCATGACAACCGCAATTAAATTTTGCCACGTCATATCTCTGAGCATCGATATGCTAGAAGAATTCTTCCACGTGTAACTGTGTACAAAGGCGACTGCTTCCAACTTTTCAATACAAATATACCCACTTGCTGCAGTCATTGAAAGCTTGAGCCTTAGTTATTGTGGGAACTGACAGCCAGAGTTATTGTCTAACTTTGTGTCCCTGTCAATACATACGTTTGGGCAAAGGTGTTTTTCGTGTTCCTCCCAGTTCTTAATCTTAAGAAAAGTATTAACTGACAAACTGAACTTTAATCACCCGGTACACCTTCCACCACCTCATAGTACGCCTTAAGCGCTGAGCTGAAGACACGTTTATCATAGATTGATTTGATATGTGGGGTTTAACGTCCCAAAACCACCATATGAATATGAGAGACGCCGTAGTGGACGGCTTCGGAAATTTCGACCACCTGGGGTTCTTTAACGTGCACTCCAATCTGAGCAGACGGGCCTACAACATTTCCGCCTCCATCGGAAATGCAGCCGCCGCAGCCGGGATTCGAACCCGCGACCTGCGGATCAGAAGCCGAGTACCTTAGCTACTAGACCACCGCGGCGAGGCGTTTATCATAGAACGGGCAGAGTTAAACCGATTGTGAAGTGGAGCGATCGCGATCAGCAAGTCTTCATTCACTTCTGTCGCTGGCGCTCCTGCCTGTGCCACGTATATATATATATATATATATATATATATATATATATCATCAGGCAAGTGATACAGCTTAACAGAATACACGTGTATAATACGAAAATACAAATGACATGTGCGCTTTTTTACAAAGACTGTACTGATAGTTGGTTCGTAAAGAAATAAAATACGCGTTCAAGATGAAAAGTAAAAGAATTGTATATGAACTTATTAATTTTTTTTTCATTTCTACATGATCAGCTGAGCGCACTTTAAAAAATGCTCCATTATCATGATACGCGGCTATGATAAAGAAGCAGGCTACCGTATGCTTGTTACTGTTCAGCAAGATAACTTACGTGGAATGGAGACACGTTAATGTGCGTGCATCTTCATTGATACCATCGTTTGGTATTCTTGGTCGTGAATTGAGTTGTCATGACAGATTCCTGTTATCTAAGCTCAGAGTTGGTTCTGTGTCAGTACGCGAAGGAGTATACTATCAAGGACGTGCTGACAGCCTGAAATTTTCCTCATGTGGCCCCAGTGAGACACTAAATTACGCCATCTTAGAGTGTCCTAAATTCTTTGTACAGCGAACACGAATCAAAACTGACTATAGACTGATTGGACTTAGGTGCCATGGTGGTCTAGTGGCTAAGGTACTCGGCTTCTGACTCGCAGGTCACCGAATGGAATCCCGGCTGCGGCGGCTGCATTTCCGATGAAGGCGGAATTGTTGAAGGCCCATTGATTGATTATTTGATTAATATGTGGGGCTTAATGTCGCAAAGCCACCATATGATTATGAGACACGCCGTAATGGAGGGCTCCGGAAATTTTGACCACCTGGGGTTCTTTAAAGTGCACCCAAATCTGAGCACACGGGCCTACAGCACTTCTGCATCCATCGGAAATGCAGCCACCGCAGCCGAGATTCGAGCCCGCGACCAGCGGGTCAGCAGCTGAGTACCTTAGCCACTAGACCACCACGGTGGGGCTGTTTTAGGCCTGTGTGCTCAGATTTGTGTGCACGTTAAAAAACTCCAAGTGGTCGAAATTTCCAAAGTCTTCCACTACGGCGTCTCTCATAATCATATGGTGATTTTGGGATGTTAAACCCTACATATCGATCAGGTGCATGACGCTTGACGATTGCTTGGTCCCAGCGGTAGATGGGGCTGCGTCTTTGAAGACCAGTAACTACTGCTTGCTGAAGGTGTCGTGCCCTGTTGATGTCCGTTAAGTTTTTAGAAGATAGAATGCGTCGTTCAAATATACTGTTCTTTGGCATCAAAGATGACGCTAGGCAACACTGGACTGCTTAGGAACAGAAAATATCGACCTTCTGCTCAGAGAAACTCGATATTGCTGCTCACAACATACAGTTCAAGAGAGCCCAAAAATTAGGAAAATTTTAAGATAAGAAAACGAAGACCTATTATCACTAAACTGACTGACTCTAAGGATAAATATTGAATCCTTGCCAATGCCAGAAAACTGCAAGGCTCCGAATTCTACATCAGAGAAGAATTTGTTATGGTCACAAGGCAAGCGCGCCAAAACTTCTTGAACATGCGAAGACAAACAAAAAACCCTTCAAATTATCAGTGGACCAGATGCGCATAGGCGACAAAACGTACGCATACAATGTCGCATCGGCATCGGTGGTTGAGCTCTACAGATCGCTAGGTAGCCGGACGTCTCTAACGCATCGCGTTGCTCCATCATTTTCATTATCATTCAGAAATATTCGAAGTGTAATGTCAAAACGTGACAACATTGCTGCCTATCTGGATGATTGTGATTGTGGCAATTTTGCGCGGACGCAAACATGGCTGCACCTTGAAATTTCTAGCATTGAAATCGCTTCTCTAGCGGACACCCATGATATATACCACTGTGACCACACCACAAAAAGAAGTGGTGGTGTCCTTCTCGCTATAAAAGAAAAAAACGATCACTTCCGAAGTGGTCAACACAAATTTTAAACTGGAGGTAGTGCGGGCCGTTTGTCTCTGTTTCACCACGAAGGTTCTGTTTGGTATTTGCTACCACCCCACTGACTCCAGAAACTACTTCTTCAATGTACTACGGTCTAGCATCGACACAGCAACGCAGCTTTATCCGACTAAAATTACTTACCTCCTTGGTGACTTCAATTTTCCCCTTATTGATTGGACACACCTGTTTTCATCTTGTCGCCTTTCAACAGAATGTGTTGATTTAACTGTAGACTTTAACTTATCCCGGGTTGTTCAGCTAGACCTCATTTGTTAGACCTCGTTCTTACGAACGCGTCAAAAACTACAGGGCACAATACACATCTAAATAGTTTTAGTGATCACAACTAATTCCAAGTAAGCATAAACTTTCCTTTTAAATTCGCAGAAGTTGAGACAAAAACCCATACAGGACTACAAAGGAAAACTATGCGGAAATTGACAAAACTCCTGACTCTTTTTTTTTCAGCCACTCGCTTTTACTGTCGTTTTACTCAAGTCCCAAGGAAGATAACTGGATATTATTCAAAGAAAAGTTGTGCGCAATGGTCGACCAACATGTGCCCATTATCAAAATAACAGCCGATAAAGGACAATTTATCATTCACAAAATATCTTCGACAGCTTTGTAGCAAAAAGAATTGATTATATAAAGCTGCAAAACGTTCGGACAACCAGACATTTTGGAAAAAATATGACAGCCGCGCTAAAGATTACTGCTACGCTTTTTCCGCTCTTAAAGATAAGTACTTTTCTCGTGATTTATCCTCCCTGCTAAAGTGTAATCATGAGAAATTTGGCAAATCTTACGCCCCAATTGTCACGTTAACCACATTGTGTTATACGAGGATAACGGTGCTCCTCTTCAGGACAATGAGTGTTCGTCTGTTTTCAACCAGTTCTTTTCATCCATTTTAACAAAAGAAAGCCTAGAGAATCTACCATTAGTCACTAATTGCGACTACGAATGCATGGCACCCGTAGACATTTTGATCGAAGGTATCGCGCACCTCATTCATGATCCTAAGCTATCCACTACATCAGGTTTCGATAACATTAACTCCGAAAGGCTAAAAAACACGGTCTCATTTTATATCAAGATTTTATTCCACATTTTTCAGCAATCTCATAACACTGGACAGACTGTAGCCGACCGGAAAACTGCCAAAGGTGTACCCATCTTTAAAAATGATGACAAAAGCAAAGTCGGGAATTACCGACCAATTTCATTACCGTGCATTTGTAAGATAATGCAACACATTATCGCATCTCATGTTTACAGTGGTCTCGAATCTAATAGCTTCTTTTTCGCGAATAAGCATGGGTTTCGAGGAGTCTTGTGATGCCAGACTCAACTACTAGAATTAACAACCGATTTTTACTCCAACATCAACTCAAACCTACAGACTGTATCTACCTAGATTTTTCTAAGGAATTTGATCACGTTGCACAATATCGCCTCTTCATCAAACTATCCGCAATAAAAGCGGATTTGTTAACTCTGTATAATCTGGCTTCGAAATGTCCTATCTAATAGACAGCAATTCACGATGGCCAATGATGTCTCCTCATCCTTTTTTTTTTGTTTCCTCAGGGGGCACCCCAAGGATGCGTTCTTGGTCCCCTATTGTTTCCTATTGATATCAACTACTTTCCCAATAACATATTATCTGGCACGTGCATATTCACTGACAAATGCGGTTTATATAGCCCAACTAAGAGTTCCACCGACCACGTGCCTTTCGAAAAGACCTCAACTTGATTACCGATTGGTGTGACGCATGGCTAATGCACTTGAACTCAACGAAGTGTAAAGTAATGTTTTAGCAGGAAGCATTCCAAATCCAACTTTTCATACAGTATGAAACCAGCGCAATATAGGAAGCCTCTTCTTTCAAATATTTATGCATCACTCTTACTCCAAACCTTTCTTCGACTACCCATATTATTAACGTAATTGCCAATGCTGTGAAGTCACCAGGGTACTTGCACCACAACTTTCGAAGCTCGCCCTCCCCCATTCGCAAACTTGCTTTCCAAACATTTGTCCACCCACAACTTCAGTTTTCCTCTTCTATCTGATCTCTACATCAAAAATATTTGATGACATAATTAGAATTATACCAAAAGAGAGCCACTCGTTTCATTGCTCAGAACTAACTATCGTTCAAGTTTGACACAAATAAAACTCTCTTTTTTGCCTCGAGCTGTTGAATGGTCATCGTGATATTGCCTTTGTCATTATTCTATGGGTACGTGTACCAGCTCGATCGTCATGCGTTGAGCCTGCATACATCACCACATACATCTTGTAGAATACATATTAATCTAAGTCTCACGTGACTTTACGGTTACAGTGACGCCTTCAACTATTCCGCGTTTCTGCGAACCATACGCCTATGGAACAGCTTACTTGACGATATAGTCGCTGAAACTCACTCAGCGAAATTCAGGCAGTCTTTTAATTCGCATATCACTGGCAGATTACGTTCTACCTAACTTATCGGACGTAAGTCATTCGGGTGTTTGTGCAGTTTCATGGGCGACGGCTTACATGGTGTAGTTCCTACCCTTTAATACCCAAGGTATCCGTTTATTCTATTCTTTCAAACGTTGTTGATGTTTTATCATGCCTTATACTTTGCAATACAACTTGTATTTCTTTTTAATGTTACCTTTTTCGCTGGTACTTGTGTCATTCACCTTTTATAAAATTTTGATCGTATTAATTCTTTGTTTTACATGCCGTGTTAATTCACAACTAATTTAGCTTCTTCATAGAAATTGATTTACACCTTTGCGGTATAAAATTTCTGCTCAAATCATGATCACAAACGGCGGGACATGCCTGTGATTAGAGTTTAATAATTCAGCAGAAAAAAAATCAATAAAAATGCAGGCACATTAACGTGCCTTCCTTCCACGTGAGTTATCTTGCTCAACAGTAACAGCAAGTGTACGCTATAGCCTGCTTCTTTATCACAGCCAAGTATCATGATAGTAGAACTCCTCTTGTAATAGTGCGCTCTGCGGAGAATGTTAAAATGAAAAAGCAATAAGTTTATATATTTTTGCTACTTGTCATCGTGAAGACGCGTTTTTTTCACGAACCAACTATCAGTACTGGCTTTTTAAGAAAACGCTCAAGCCATTCGTATTGTCGCAATATACACGTATATCCCGTTAAGCCGCATCACTTGACAATGACTGACAAAGGGTGATATCACACAGCGATATATATTTTTATCAACGAAAGCCGTTTTTGTGTTGATGCAGAATAGCCTTGTTCATTACACTCGAAGAAGTTTCGGGGGGCTCTCGATTATTGGCTTACGTAAGTGCGCCATTTTGTGAGCTCTGTATATCCAGACGAAGACTGATCACACGGCCGTAACTAAAGGTTAAACTATGCTAAAATGGTGGTTGTCTGCGAAACATCTTCCGTTTTACAGTATAAAAGCCAGTCTTTGCATAGCCCTCATGAATATATATATATATATATATATATATATATATATATATATATATATATATATATATATATATATATATATACATATACACACACACACACATATATATATATATATATATATATATATATATATATATATATATATATTGTTTCTGGCTTGCCCCAACGTGGTGGTCTAGTGGCTAAAGTACTCGGCTGCTGCATTTTCAATGGAGGTGAAAAGGCCGTAGGCCCGTGTGCTCAGATTTGGTTACCCGTTAAAAAACATCAGGTAGTCACAATTTTCGGACCCCTCCGCTGCGGCGTCTTTCATAACTATATGGTGGTTTCGGGGCGTTGAACCTCACTTATCAATCAATATCAATCAGTTGTCTCCAGCTTCTTGGACATGAGTTACTCCAACCTTAGCTTTGCAATGCCATCATGTACATGCCAGCGTAATTGCAACCTATACTATAAAAAAGCACGTGAAAAAACTGCAATACATAAAAGGCGTATAAATGTTTTTATACACTTTTTCGAGTCGGTGATGGGACGTAAACATCGGTACACGTTGTGATCATCTGGAATGTCGTCGACGACACTAAGGATGTCCAAAGTGATGCTGTGATGAGAATGTTGTTTTTTTTTAAAACCATGTATGTAATGATTATCATTATGAAATATAGAAGATAGAAAAGGTGACTGTAATAAGATATCACTAGTTTTACGACAGGCAGAACATCGTAATGTGAGAAATGCTTTGTATGTAGCTAAAACTAAAACTTCTTATCTGCTTTAGTGGGTTCACCAAAGTCATATTGTCCTATTTTTAACTTTTTAACGTGACGCGAAGCCTAAAACCTTAGGATTATTGATTAGATTGAATTCTGAAGCTGTAGCTATGAGGCCTCTTTGTGTGCTGCCATATTTGTGAGTGTAAGTGTCACAGTGACCGCCTTTCCATGCACACAGAAGTGGGTACTGGGAATGAACGAGGAACATTAATATCGAAAAATGCAAGAACTTAGTGGAGCGGCCTCCCTGCAAAACATACGGTTTGAGGGGCAACAGATAGATGTTAAGAGCGGGGTTATGATGACGGCGACCACAGGTGCACTACACAATGCTTGTCTTAAAAGCGCCCATGAGTTTGCCTCCAATCATATGCATCCTTGGAGGATTCTGAGGCTGCAGGCCTACGTTTTTTCCTTGCAAGACAGGCAAGAACTGACTTTTTTAGCAATATTAGTTTATGACCAATAACGCGTGAACAAGCTTATTGCAGTGTGTAGCCTGGATACAACGAGCGTGATGCGAAATTGAACGACTAAAACTGCACTGTAAGACGTGGTAAGTTGTTTGGCTTTGTCTTCCCCACCGTAGCTATTTAGCATCCACCCTTTTGAATAAATTACCTGGTCGTTGCTAAGCGCAGTTGTGTTTTAGATACGGGCCCTTTAATCCTGGCTACAACTGTAAATACAATAAAATCTATTTGTACAGAATGACGTATAGTCAATCTTGTTGCCCTTTTCAGTGTGATGTTGTTCGGAAGCTTTCTCTTACTGTTTGACGTTATACCTTACTATTGTTCTGCTTTCGACTTCAGCGTTACTTTTATTGGCAACAAAATATTACCTCCAAACTCATAACGGGAATGCACGCTTCTAAAGTAATCAATTTTCCTTCGGTGGCGTTTCAAGCTATTTTTTAACATTTATAAGCTTAGCAATATTATTTAGAAAGTGGTTGTTTTCTATTCAACCTATATACTTAAATAAACAAGTTAGTAGTAATACTTTGTTTATCGTAAAAAATCTTGCTTTTAAAAATAAAAAAAATATGTTGGGCTTTTTCTTTTATAAAATATTTGGTCATTCATTTCGGTCATTTGCTTGTTCCTTTTTTGAAATGCGATTATTGGGTTCTCAATTCGAACAGCCTTCTGTACTCTTTCGGCTACGTGATAAAAGTTATCCTTCTCCACGTGTAAACACAAGAAAATCAGACAACGCAAACTTTCAAGAAGAATAGGCAAAAAGAAGCTTGCACGAACTGGCCTACCAACGAGTTTTCCTAAAGTGTATTTTACTGCCTACCTGCGAACTTCCGTTATACGTGTACACGTTAAAAAAGGTACAAACGCATATTAGGTTGAATAAAAAATTACACAAAAATAAAACGTTAGTGCAAGCTGACCGAAAGCAAAACGAGCGTGTACATTTAGACACGCGCTGACATGTTTGCTAAGTGTCGATCCAACGAAGCTTGCGAGATTTTGAAGGTTAGAAAGTAAGCATGGGTTCCCAATGTGCAACGCTTTGATACGTGAATGCTGACGCATTCAGGAAGAAGACTGCTGATTCGTGTGCCGTCTCTGCGGTGGTCTGTCGTCACCGTGATTCGCACGGTTATTCAAGCTACGTGACTAGGGTTGGAATTCCAACATGCGTTCCAATATTCTGTTGGCTATGTCGCACCAATTGACTCTCAATCTGGTCCTTCTGTTATTTGAGTAGCTGCTGGAGAGCATGAGGCTAAGCTGCTGGTGCCAGGCATCTTTCAATAATGCACGAGTATTCATGGAAAACTGGTAAACTGAACCATAACCTATACTTGTCTTACAAGGATGCCTGATAGACGCAGGAATCAAAGTGCTATTTTCAAACTTCAATTGATAAAATTCCTTTTTTGCAATTTTTCGAGGAGTCGCTTCGCTAATGATTGAGTACACAAAATGGTGCTCCCCATTTCACTTCACGCTGAAAATATTTCATAAGAAACTATACAGGCTATCAGTCGTTTCAATTACAAGAGTGATTTGCTCGTTACTATCTTTTTTGAAGCGAAACAACCAAATGTAAACATTCCTTTACAATAAATTAAGAGTAAAATAATAATGTAGAATTCAGTGGTTTGAGATCTTACAAGGTACGCCGCAATAGCGTAGCGGTAACAGTTGCTGGGCTGCTGACCCCATTGTCGCAGATTCGATGAAGGGGAAATGGCAGAAACCCATGCACTGTGTGACGTCAGTGCACGTTAGAGAACGCCAGATGGTCTATATTTCTGGAGAAATATACTACAGTGTCCCTCATAATCATAGATAGCGTGGGTTTGGGAGGTCAAACGCCGACAAATAATATTACAATTACCGGATCTTAGACAGGAGGCTCTGCTATAGCTCTTTAGAGTTGAGAAAAAAACACGACTGAAATCCACCTTCACTCGATCATGCCTGCTTATACCTCACTTAGTTTATACATAACCAACATTTAGTATCCGGCAAAATTTAATAGATGCCCCACTACATGAAGCGCAAAGGGCGAAATGGTTGTGGTGGCTTACTTTTTTTCTTTTTTCGTGCAAGCACGCTACGTATTTTTGGTGAGCAGAACATCGCCATATTTACAGCTCAAATCAAATTGCGTTTTTTATCCAACTTGGAAAGTAACGCGCTGTAATATTTGTGGCTTCTTTATTCGTTTCCGGCGCATCTTATTTAGGTAAAATGACTGGCTTGTGTCGCTGACTGCGGCGCCAGCATGTATGAATGTGAAACGCAGCAATACTCTTGTGAGACACCCCCTCATCCAATTTGGACGGAACTTTGCGAGTTTGAGAGATTGATTGATTGATTGATATGTGGGGTTTAACGTCCCAAAACCACTATATGATTATGAGAGACGCCGTAGTGGAGGGCTCCGGAAATTTAGACCACCTGGGGTTCTTTAACGTGCGTGCAAATCTGAGCACACGAGCCTACAACATTTCCGCCTCCATCGGAAATGCAGCCGCCGCAGCCGGGATTCGAACCTGCGCCCTGCGCGTCAGCAGCCGAGTACCTTAGCCACTAGACCACCGCGGCGGGGCATCGAGTTTGAGAGAGGCAGTACATTTCATTGACTTCTTTTCATAAGCAACCTGAAAGTTTTTTTTTCAATTTGCGAACATCAATAATTGTAAAAAAAAAAAGACTTGAAGCATGATGGCTGCAACCAAAAGACATGTCGCCAATCAACAAAATGAACTTCTAAAGGGGAAAGTACGAGTTTTTAATTTACAGTTGATGTGAATTAGCCGCTATACCTTCAAGAGTTTTGCGAAACTCCTATCCACGTATCCACATACATATGTTACAGCAATGTAATGCACACAAAATTTTGCCCGGTTTAGATGTGACATAATTAGAGCATTTTAGTTACTTTGTTAGAATTTTGGTTGTCACAGAAATTTCAAGATGACAGCAATTTAAAAAAAAGAGTAAACATAGTGCTTTTTATAGATGTCATTATCTAATTTTCTTTAAGATGTAACTAACTTAATTAGATTAGGTGCATATACATGGACGTCTTCCTTGACGTATTTTTAGACAGAAGCCTCCAGGCTAAAAGTTTTGTCACGTCATGCAATGTACACAAAGTGTACTTATATACCGCCTCTATGAAAATTCAGTGATCTTGACTGAAGATTCATCACGATATAAATATATGTCCTCACCCTTTGAATTTGCCCCGCTGCGGTGGTCTAGTGGCTTAGGTACTCGGCTGCTGACCCGCAGGTCGCGCTATTGAATCCCGGCTGTGGCGGCTGCATTTCCGATGGAGGCGGAAATGCTGTAGGTACATGTGCTCAGACTGGGTGCACGGTAAAGAACTCCAGGTGGTCGAAATTTCTGGAACCCTTCACTACGGCGTCTCTCATAATCATATGTTAGTTTTGGAACGTTCAACCTCACATATCATCACCCTCAGAAATTTTTATTATTATCGCAGTAGCACCGAGCGCATGATATGGTGGCGTCGTAATATTCTCGAAAGGGCGCAAGATCACGAACTGCGCAAAGCACACTGAAATGCGAGTGCCTTCTGCTACGCTGAGGTCCAAAAAAGGCGAGACATCAGTGGGCGTGGCTCTGGGTGTCCTAAACGCTAACACTTTATATATGTCGATGTGCATGACACACGCACGTGCGCATGCACAGAGACGTTGATGGTCGACGTGGGCTTGGTAGAAGAAGGTCGCAAGTGCACGAAGAAGCACTTCGCAAGAAGAAGCAAGAAGAAGCAAGTGCACTGGTGACGGGAGCGTCAGAACAGCGACTCAGCAAACTGTGACGCGGGGCGTCCCGAGAAGTAGACGGAGACCTCGACCTGCTTCGAGGGAGGCTGCTCGGGATGCAGCAGCCGAGCACTGAAAGTGCCGACAACAGGCAGTCGAAAACGTATTCCTGGTCGCACATGCAATTGCCAATCGCTGCCCCCGTTGACCTGTAGTCATCTTCAGATTCATGGTGCCACTGGGTGTCGTCTAAAGTTTATTTCGTCGCAGAGAGGGCGAACGCAGTTGCCAGCGAGGTACCCTGAAGCTCCGAGTTAACTTTAACATGCCAGCTAAAAATTAAACAGACTGTCTCTGGCGTATATTGAAACTGTGATGTCTCACTGATAACGACCGAAAAATTTTATACATCAAGCTGCTTCTTTACCATGCAATCTCGTCAGGCAAAATGAGAAAACTGTATCATGTACCGGGCCATTTGGCAATTTTAGAAAATAAACTAGCTGACGCTGCAGCTGCATGAGGAGGGAGACTAGGCTTTGTGCAATACGCCAAAATATCAATTTCTTCAGCGCGGACTCAGTGTCATAAAATCTCGAATTAGTATTGACACACCCTATGGCAGACTAAAAGACCTGAAAAGACATTATTTCTTTATGTATTATGTGCATACAAAATTGTTCAGTGGTTCTTCCCTCCTAAAACCTAACTCATTTACTGTCCGGTCAAGGACACTTTCAGTATTATCTTTATCAATTTAATATAACCATATCGGACAGGCGTATGTGTGGTGCACCTTGCTTGAACGAACAGCACTATTTCAGTGAATGATCGAACACAATTTCGACCAATTTACTTGTGCGCAACAGTGATACAACACTACCCGTACGCTATTATGAGGAAATAAACAATAAAAAATCTCGTTCGTATCTACTTCAGTGGGCGTCTGTAATGCGAAACACTCTATGCCATCTACATGACGCTCATTAGCTACCAACACTTTACCAGGACGTCGCTTTAAACTCTGATTCACCCCCCTTGCTATGGTAGTCTACCATATTTTTTCCGTGGATGCTCTCGATTATAATCGCAGTCAAGCCAAAAAAGGCGGGTAAAACCACTGTGATTGATAACGATAGCATCACTGCTACGTCGTCTCTAAGTACACGAACCATCGCATCCGTAATGCTTGCGTGAGTAATTATCCCTTGCTCATTTTTTGAAAAGCATGCCACTATTTATACTGGTGCAGTCTCTAAGTTTGCTAGGGCAAACAGGCTGCTCAAGGCTTCTTGTTGTATCGTGTCAGAATGGCCGAGTGGTCTAAGGCGCCAGACTCAATGGAAACCTTGCCCAGTGAAGGCTTCTTGTTGTATCGCTTGTTGGAACGACAGCCTGCCGTGCCTGCCTACACTGCTCTTGGTGAAGATCTGAACTCCGACTTCGGAGAGACTGTTCGCTTACCTCATCCCTCAGACCACTGGCTCGATTCCCACCTCGCCGTTGGGATTGTACTTTCCCGCATTCAAGCGCAACAATTTTTAAATAAACACGCAGACACACTAACACACACGCAAACACACGCACACGAACCCCAAACACTGAACTTGGAGAACTACGCTGATGCTGCATGTCGATTGATTGATATGTAGGGTTAAACATCCCAAAACCATTATATGAATAGAGGAACGCCGTAGTCGAGGGCTCCGGAAATTTTGACCACATGGGGTTCTTTAACGTGCACCCAAATATCAGCACACGGACCTCCAGCATTTCCGCCTCCTTCAGAAATTCAGCTGCTGCATCCGAATTCGATCCCACGACCTGCGGGTCAGCAGCCTAGTACCTTAGCCACTAGACCACCACGGCGGGGCGCTGATGGTACATGTGAACCTGTTCTTTCTTGAGATGCTAATCTGTTTTTTTGTATTCGCATGCCACCCTTATTATGTTTTACCTTTATTTTTTCAACGAATTGGATTTTAAAAGAAAATTGAACTTGGGAAAGTTCTCATCATGTATGTTAGATTAGCTTGAGCTCATTATACCTTCTGGTGGTGCGGGCCACTCCCATTTTCTTCTAGTTCTTTCTCTCTCTCTCTCTCACACACACACACATGCACATACGCACGCACGCACGCACGCACGTACGCGAGCACACACGAAGTAAATCGTAATGCAGCAGAAAGCACGGATATCGAATACACCTATAGCTTACGAACACAGCCGATGGCACTTCCACTTGGCGGCGCATTGCGCACATGCGTCTACTCTTCCTCATTTATCCGATGTACTCCGTTGGAAGGCGTCGTTTAGGTTCGTTAGTTTTAATAAATATATTGTAGTAAACAGCGTAGCAGACAGCGCACGCAGCTGACTGTGTTTTCTGCACAAGCGCATCTTGAGCAGATCTAGTTTCCCTTCGAAAATATGAGGCGTCGCCATTTTTACCGCTCAGTGCTCACACGATACTATGAAGGTTATCAGGCGAGCGTCGGCCAAGCGCGAGAACAGCGCCAAGGCCCAGACTCAATTTTTGAGGAGAGGAAAATAGTTGCCACGCTTCTCTCACTCTTTTTTGCTGTTCTTAAAACTGTGGTTACTCGTGTCTGAGGGAGGTTCATTTCCCTTTATTCTTTTTTTTCTTTTCTGGCTTAATTCAACAATCTGGGTTCATATTTCGCCAACTTATTCATCGGTGTTATTAGAAATAGGAAAAGCCAGTCGTGCCTTAATTAGGCATCAATCATTCACGATAATAGTGAGGTCAGAGATTTTAGAGGGTGAGTAAAGCCGCGGAATCTTACAAGTGTTAAAATTTGCTAGCACTGAGGATGCATAGTGAAGAAACAAGCCTTGGTGCTGGAAATAACAGCGTCTGTCAGGAAATGGCCCATTAATGGCGAACGGCAGGAGAACATCATCCACGATCTTACGGTAGACTTCGGCCATAAGCCTTCCAGGGATGCGGAAGAGCGGACCCAGACCGGCATGTGTATTGCACCCCAGACGTTGAGCGAGACATCACCGCTTGACCCGACACAGCGGATGTATTCAGGCTCGTATCGGCTACAAAATTGGTAAAGACATTTTCTACACAAAACACTAAAATAATGGTAACCACGTAAGACCATTTTCGTCGAGCTACAGAGCAGTGGGTAAGAAAAAAAACACGAGTCAAGACTCGTCTTTCGAAATTGAGAAGTCGGCCATGTATGAATTGAGAGAGAAAAATAATCGATAGTAATTAATGGTAGCACAGTTCATTGCAAGAGAAGGCAAGCTTAGCTGGGCGGAACAGTAGATCAGTTGGATGGATGAGATAAGGGAGCATCCCTCTAATTTGGGATGAGGCTTGTTTTCGGAATGGGTTATCTGGAAAACTATTGGGACTACATTCGGCGGCAGTGGTGTTAGTCTGGGTGATACTGCCGCGGAACACGCTGCTAAGCCTAAGGAGTGGTGCGTAACTCCGGTGTGAAATCTTACTAAAGCATTGTAAACCTCACCGGCTGTCATGGACTCTCCAAACACGAAGTTACTGGTTCCCGCAGAAAAAGAACGTCAATTTGTCACTAATAATGACCTGTTTCTAGTCTTCCGCGCTTCTGTGTTTGTGCTGACACACAAACTACAAGCACGCTTTTCAATGTTTAATATTCAAAAGCGGCTTCTCGCCGCCACGCGGAATTGATGTCCAGCAGCATTCAATCTTCATCCGACAAACAAAAGACTCAGGCAAAGACCTATCTCTTTTTTTCTTTGGCGTGATTAAAGGGTCGTTGATCACGGCAGCTACAACTATGGTATCTTCCTCCTCAGCTGTTCTTCCAGGTATCCTTTGGTGTAATGCATCGTTCAGGCGATTCTCCTTTTGAAATGCTCAAAGAATGCGGGTAATTGTCTTCTGTGGCCAGTTCACTTTACGGGAAATCTCTGACAGGGACATAAAAATTTCAAAAAAAAAACAATTTCATTGCGTTCCTTTAGTGTGTGCAGTCGAGGCATTTTCTTGCGACACATGGTCGGGGTTCACGTCCAGCATCGCAGCAGTTATAACCTTGTGCGAAAATCTTTGCACAATTTTAGAGGCAGACGAATTCACTATAACGACGCCATGTTTATGTTTGGCGCAACATAGCACACCACTCATATGAAACAAACCCCCCCTCCTCCCCTATGATCACTTTTACTATAGAGCCTTCGCATAAACGTTACCTTCCGGAAAGGTAACGTCCTGCCAAGTTACGCTTGATTGCAATGGGTGAAAAACATAAAATAGAAAGAAAGGGTGATGAGTTCGCGGTGGTGATGGTTAGCAAAGCATGTAACAGCCAACGAAGAAGAAAAGAAGGCGAAATCTCAATTTTTATTTTTCCTAAAGGTGCCGTAGGTTCTTGGGACGCTTGGCTGGTCGACGTTCGTGCGATGAACTTCATTTCGCACACGTCTGTATAGCCACCCATTTTTTTCACCCTGAACCCGTGAGGGTTGACCACTTATTCAATAAAGGCCTGTTTCTGGCGTCCTAGTGTATGGTTCTCAAAAAAGCATCACGGAAGACAGGTGCATGCACTGGACTGCTCGTCGCACACATTCACGTAACACCATTCACGTCGTCGTGGTGCTTCGTGGCACGGCATTGATTCACTGGGTATTTATCGACTGGGGACATTAAAAAATGGTGGACGTAGATATTAAACCAACGTGCAAATCTTCTCAGATATATTAGGTTTTAGCTCCCCAATCCAATTCGATACTTGTATAAGAAATATAATTGATAAAACCTAACAATTGCGCTCCCAATCAGCGATAGTCATTGAACCTCGCCGCGGATATGTGAATAGCAGGTAAACAACATTTGATTGATATGATGCTGAATTACTTAAAAAACAACTTTGAGTGCGGCTCTGTGCATGATCTTGTTTGCAGTTATTTTCAAAACTGTTAGTGAAAACACTGTGAGTATAGTGGTGTGAGAACATAGTCCTCACGTAAGCTCATATCATGTCATTGTCCGCCATGGTGGAACAGTGGCTAAGGTGCTCGCCTGCTGGCTCCATGGTCGCGGGTTCGATCCCGGCAGTGAAGGTCGCATTGTAATGAAGGTGAAACGGTAGTGTACTGCGTGACGTCAGTGCATGTTAAAAAACACCAGATGGTCGAAATTTCCAAAGCCCTCCACTGTGGCGTGTCTCTTAATTATGGTAATTTCCGGACGTAAAACCCCTCATGGTATTACATATGATCTAATACACATCGATCACCAGAACCGCACTTTGCAGAGTGGCACAGACCACTTGTAGAACATTCTGAGTCACCTATTGGGATCTGCTCTCTCCATCACTGAGCAAACTTTTAAACTACACGATAAAGGCATGCCGAAACCGGGAACACAGACACATGAATGAAGCGCAGAACTTCGAACTAACTTTATTTAGTGAGAAATGGTGATTGATAGGCTTTTTACATCATCTGTTTTCACTAAATAAAATAAGTTGCAAGTTACCCGCTTCATGCGTGTGCCGGTGTTGACGTTTTTATCCTGGTAAATGTCGAGGCCCGTGTGCTCAGATTTGGGCGCACGTTAAAGAACCCCAGGTGGTCGAAATTTCCGGAGCCCTTCACTACGGCGTATCTCATAATCATATGGTGGTTTTGGGACGTTAAACCCCACGAATCAATCACGTTTTTATCCTGGTTCCTTTGTGCAGTTTAAATTTTTACTGAATCTAGTAATTCAGGAAAATATGTGAACCAACTTGCCCAATGACATGTCTTCTTCTATTGTTGCGCGACGTAGGCAGCTCTATAGCCATGCGCTTATCGTACACAGTAAAAATTTTTGCACCCAAAAGGGTGTAAAAAGGGTGCTTTTACGAGAAAGCACCCTTTGCAACACCCTTTAACACCCATAAATGGTCGATTGAAAAAAAAGCACCGTTTTGTTTGGGTGCTTGCCTCGATAGCACCCTAAAATAGGCTCTAAGGGTGCTTTTGTGCCTGAGAAGGGTGTAGGTGCCGATTCATCGGATGGAATATGCAGCATAAGAAGAACACATAATTATAATATTTGGGATTTTACGTCTCAAAAACCTCGATATGATTATGAGGGTCGTCGTAGTGGAAAGCTGCAGATTTTCACCATTTGGTGTTCTTTAATGAGCGCTCATATCGCACAGTGCAAAGGCTTCCACATTTTCGCCTCCGCCTTAATTCGACTGCCACGGCCGGCATCGAACCCGCGACCTTCGGATTGGCGGCTGAGCAGCGCAGCTACTGCACGAATATGTGGACCTTGCGTTAAATGACGGCCTAATTGACTTAGAATGTGTGAAGGTGCTCTCCGAATACAGCAGAATGTCAGCAGAAGCAAAGCGCGTTTCATCTATAATGGCAATTTTTGCAATCCATGTTACGAAAGCTTTCCTTAGCGTTGGTTATAAGCTACATGTTTGCTGTGGATTATATACAGGAACATAATGTTCGCCCGAGTATGGGTGTGTGTGCGTGAGCCTGCGCATGTGTTCGCGTGTAAGCGCGATTGTGTGTACACCCGTGCATGTGTGCGTGCGCGTGTATGTGCGAGTCCGTGCTTGTGTTAGCGTGCCTGTGCACATGTGTACGCCCATGCATGCGTGCGTTTACGGTCGCGTGTGTGTGTTGCCGTATGTGTGTATACGTGTATGTGTGTGCGCCTGTGAATAAGTATGCGTGTGTATCAGCCCGTGCGCCCTCAAATTTCGTGTGTGTGTGCGGGGGGGGGCACTGCTTCATAGTGTTTAAGGTCCCACACCTGTTCAGACTGGGAGTCTATATGGGAGGTGGCTTAAGAAATGGCGGTGGTCAACACACTGTACACGGACTATTCAGTACATGGAAAACAGCTGCACACTTTCGTACCAAATTATTGCTTACGAACTTGCTGTGGTAGCTGATTAGGTCCGCTGAGGCGCTTCTACGCTCGAAAACGTGGGTTATGACCAATTCACACGGAAAGCCGTCACTGCACTTATGCACAACCATCGTTTATATTAACAACGTTTAACAAGAACGTGCCCTGCCTTTGCTACAGGTGCTTAGCTAGCTCATTGGGCAACCATATGGAATTATGTGCTGATCATGTGGTCAGCAAAAAGTTTGTTATAACAACCTCGGCACGTTTCATGGTGCGTGACAAGCCTTGTAATAAACATCCGCGACTGTGGATTAATTTGTTCCAGCTTCGACTACGCATTCAGTGTTTGCGGCACCAAACGCGGAATAGCCAGACACAGACAATGCGAAAAGAAATTCCTCTGGAAAAAGGTGTGGCGATGCTCTCCCGCTAATGCCACCGAGGACGAAATAATTATTGTTTCTGGCCATTCCATTGTGCACTTCGTTTACCGCAAGATTTGCTTCACTATTTTTCGCCCACTGCAATCGCATTCCGTCAAAATACTCAAAGAACCCGAGGCTGGTAAAGAATCTGCGTCGCTGTGCGACTGGCTGGGAGGAGAGTTGCCGTTTACAAGGAGTCATTCCGCGCCGAACGACCGTCCGCCGTATGCGCCATAGCGTTTGCCTTTCGGCGCCGCCTTGGCGGGTTTTCGCTCCTCCCCCCCCCCACCGCTCACGCTCACCCCGGCCAGCGTTGCTCCCACAACGGCGGCGTAGATAAGCGAAGAGTTGCATCACCGAACACCTGCGTGGACAACTGCGGAGGAGGAAGGAGGAGGCACTGGCGCCGCCACACCGCCGCCAGTGCCTCCTCCTTCTCTCTCTCAACGTTGCTCCCTCTGTCTCATCGTCTTTCAAATGCGTTGCGTTGGTCTGGGGTCTTGGTCGCTGTGTGTATTCTAGCGAACAGGCGCATATTCAATGGTGGTCACGCATGACACCGTGTTCGAAGTGACGCTCGGATTAAGGAATATTCATGCAGTGGCGGACACGGACAACGTGGGCCTATTAACGGTGAGTGTACTGTTTTCGTAGGTAGTAATCATACAGCGCTAGCTGGGCGCCTGCAGCAGCTCTGCCGAAGTAGGCTGCCAGCCATTTACAACAGCATGCGTTCGCGGGCCTGTTGCAGATGCCCGATTAAACGTGTGACTTAACGAGTTCACACTGCTATGCGCGATGTTGTGTAAGTGCCTGCAACACTCATACAGTGAGTGATGTGATCACTTAACAAGGGCGGGATTAGTTGCTGATCGCACATTGTCTCTACACTGAACAAAGTGATTGATATTGTTTTAAGATGTGCTTTGGGCTACATCGTAATAACAATTCTATTATTACTCAAATGTGCAACGTGCTTCTGTAGGTGTAAGCGTAAAAAAAGAAAGAAAAAGCAAAAATTATGTACAGAGGCGCACTGTACGAAATGGCTTTTTTTTGCTTAAAGACGGTATAGTTGGAGGTGCTGATATGCCGCGATGCTCCCAGCACGTGCGCCTCGGTCTTTTAAGCTATTTAGGACAAGTGCCACCAGCAACAGGGAAAGATCTAGCAGACTTGCAAAAACGCGTTGTTGTGGCCATCGCCGTGTGTTGTTTTCCCTCGTTTCTGTTTGCTGTTTTCGTGCTTCGCTTTCATCTGCGATAATGTTCGGCGTTATAACAGAATCGAGAGAGTATACGTGACTGTTGGAGCTATGTGCGGTTGCTCTAGCATAAGCCATGGCTGCTGCAACGTAGTCGGCGTCCGCGCGCGTTGCCGCGTTCGAGCGCTCTTACTTGCGTGATTGTGTTTAACTGAGTATTTAGGCACGGGTTACGTTTGTAAATCCCGTAGTCAATAATCGCTAACAGCGTGCCCATGATTGCCATCAGAGGATGGGCTTGGTTGTCGAAATATGCCAGACGCTTTTCCTGAAAGCAAGCTTTGAAATTTTTTTTTAAGTGCTTTAATACGTACAAGGCAGTGCCTATTGCAGGCCCGCAACTCTTTAAAAACTGGACGAGCTATCACATCTTTTATCAAATTACAATGAATTAAGAAGATTGAATTATAGATGACGAATTTCTGTGCTAGATTAGGTGCACAAAACACATGTTCGCAGCCCTACGTCTAGAAAGCAGGCAAATAGGAAGCACAGCGTCAAATTTGGATTAGATTCCATTAACGGAGCGTCTTGTGAGGGTAGAAAGAACGAGAAAATTGTTCATTTTTGAAGCCCTTATAGACGCAGTCAGAATTGCACTGATTGGTGACTTGTAATAATTCCTCAGATTGTTAGAGGCGTGATTAAAGTCAGTAAATCTCTTACTTTTTTTTTGCAGACCTCTTCGCTAGTGCCACGCCCAAGATCATTTGTTCTCATGTAAAAGAGAAAGCAGAGATGTCTTCACTGTTTGTACATGAAGAGGTGAGTTTCTTGTGCATTTTGATTAATGTTACATGTTCTGAGCGTTGTACTTTAGGAATTGTTTTTCACACTGGCTCACTACCCTATAAGGAATTTGATTCTTAGGTGAGTTCAGGCTTTCGTAAGTGCCATTTTCGAGCTGTAGTCTTACACTTCACCTCATTTCGGGAATTTGCTGTATGCTGGAAAACTCTTATTTTTATCATACGAAATTATTAGAATGTATGGGTTGTATGCTTCGAGTTCAGTGTAATGTCAATTACACGCCATTTCTAAGGATATACACTACACATTCTTTATATATGGTGCTGCCAGAACAGCACGAACATCCTTTTAAGAGAAGTCATATTTGCTCTTATTACAGGATGAGAGGGTGCCGCTGACGTCCTGCGTAGTCTACCCCCCGGCCCCAGTCTAGAGCAAGCCTACTTCCTGAACCTCCACATGGATAACCGAAACATCTTTCGTGTCAGTAATGACGAAGAAGGAGTGACAGCACTGATGAGTTGATTTTTTTTTTATTTTCAACATTGTCTACGACCGCAAGGCCTTTAACAACCACCGTGATTGAGCGGATTTTTCTCGGCGTGAGTTTGGAGTTTATCAAAGAAGTTGTTCAGGCAGTACGACGCTGAAAATTTTAGTGTCACAATGCCTGAACAACTTTTTCTAGTGTGGTCATGGTAGATGAACAAACATTGTTATTTGTGTAAGTTATTTTGCTTAAATATAACTGGACCATTCCATGCCAAACGTCCCAGCCACTTTGGCGACCATCTGAATTGTATTTGAAAAAAAAAGTGCTGACTTACTGCGTTGAAAACAGTGAACTGCTAGAATATTTCAGCGAGAAAAAAAGTTTTGTTCATGTGGCTGGCTTATAACTTCCTGGCATAATGCCGTCTGTGTGCTGTTTGTGGAAAATTTTGTTTTAAAACTACCGCTTATTTTTTCTAAAGCAAATTCGGTCTACCTGTTAAGTAAATGTGCTTCTGTAAGGTATTTGAAGCTCAATAGTAATAGTGCACTTTTTTAGCCACATTCGCTTCCAAGAATAAAGCCAAAATGTGTTATGTTTGCATTTTTTATTGCAATATTGCACTTTGTATGAATATCTGAGCAGTGAATATTTACTCCACAAAAGGTATATTTTGAGGAAAAAAATATCTTTAGACCTCTCAAGCTGCTGAAATATACGAGAAGATATCACGAATTTCACAAAATTGTGATTTTTGTCCGTATTGAGATGCAATTTGCTCCATGTTGTGACACAATGAAAACTCATTATTATACCTAAATTGTAAGAAAATGAAATTCTTTCTGTAATAAAAATCTTATCGCAAAAACGACAGGAAAGAGCGCTGTCAACTGAATTTTATTGAAGGTGATACGAGCGTTTTTATACTGAGCACAAGACCAGGGCTCATCTGCAACAACACATGTGTGACCATGACAAAATAAGTTTAACCGAGAAAAGAATACTCTTTTTCGGAAAAGATAAGTGAAGGTGTACTGATGCATTGATCCTTGGCCTTCCTGATAAAGAGTTCTAAAATCTCTCATTTTTCTGCTTGCTTTTTTTTCAAAAACCGTGTTTTATGAAACCTAGGACTACACTTACATTCTTACGGTGTCCGGCCATGAGACTACTATAGCTCTTCTTAACATTTAAAGCATGCCGTCTTGCTTGATCATTGAAGCATTGCCCAGTTTGTCCTGTTTACTTTTCCACATGTTAGCGGTATCTTATACACATTAGATTGGCATTCAGTAAACCTATTCTAGTGACGAATGGTGCAAGATTGACTATTCCTGTTGCTGTAAGTACATGCACTTTTGAAAGCTTGCAAGGGGTGGAAAACAACAATGTCATATCTGCTGGCTCTTTTCCTAAAATTGTGAGACACCTTATGTACGTAGTACCGTGTGACATGCAAAGGTGATTGGTCATTCTCTTTTTCTTTTGGTCCTGCTTCCTTTAACTTTACTTTCTGCAGGAGGGTTTCACAAACAAGTGTGATGATGCTGTTGGGGTATTGGCTGGTGCTATCAGCCCAGGAGTGCTAAGAATGTTCTGCCTTTTGATAGTGGGCATTCAAAATTAGTAGAAAGAGGAATTGATACCTCATGTACTCAGGCCACCCTTCAGAAGTCATGTTAGCACAAGGGTGAGGTCAGGTTTAAAAACCAGATTAAAAGACTAAAAGATGCTGGGTATCCCAACAGAATCATCACACCCGTTTGCAAAACCCTCCTGCAGAAAGTAAAGTTAGACAGGACCAACAAAAAACAATGACCAAAACCTTTGCATGTTATACCACATCATGTGTCTCACAATTAAAAAAATAGCCAGCACATATGATATTAGCGTGTTGTTTTCCACCCCTTGCAAGCTTTCAAAAGTGTGTGTACTAAACAGCAACAGGAATAGTCAATCTTGCCCCATTCGTCACGAGAATAGGTTTACTTAATGCCAATTTAATGTTTGTAGAAGTATTTTTTATCAGGCAAACCAATGATCACTGCATCACTACACGTTCACTTATCCTTTCCGAGAGGGAGTATTCTTTGCACGGTTAAAGATTATTTTGTAGTGCTCACACGTGTCGTCGCGCATGAACACGGTTCTTGTACTCCGTATAAAAGCGCTCGTAGCACATTCATTAAATTCAGTTGACAGTCGGTGCTCTTTCCTGTCCTCTCTGTCTCTTCCGAAAGTTGTCGCGCTGTGACTAGCACACAACCACGATGAACCAACTCTCCCAAATTAAGCTCTTGTTACGTAACACGTAGACCGAGTTTCGTATGAAAAGAAGGAGCGGTGCTTTTAAAATAAAATTTTTCACATACAACACCTAGACGGCATTCCAGAAAGTTCAGAAGGCAGCCACGTGACCAAATATTTTTCCTCTCCTAAATATTCCAGAAATTCACTATTTTCAATGCAGCACGAGTTTTTCGAATACATTTGAGATGGTTGCCAAAATGGCTGGGACATTTGGCATAAAGTGACCCAGCTGTGTCATTAGCCTTAATTATGCATTACCTCTTTTGTTTTTTGTGTGTTTTGACTCAGTTTTGTGTTCGTTTTTAGCTTATTGTGTTTCTGATCATTGTATTGGTTTCTTAAGTATTCGCTAAAGTTATATGTGCAAAAACCCGTATATGTTTGCATGTACATCATTTCTCATAACCAATTGTTATACATCCAGGAATACAAAGCTTAATCCACTGTGATTATATACATTTGAAAACACTATCCATATATATTTTTGTGTGCATCACTTCTTGGGAACGATTGTGTACATGAAGGCATATATAGTGAAATCATGGTGATTGTATATATTTGAAAGAATCATAAGTATATATATGCTTGTATTTCATTCCTATTAACCGATTGTGTACATGAAGGAGTATTAAACTGGAAACCACTGGGATTGTAGATACTTGAAAGAATTACAGGGATATATTAGCGTATATTTTATTTGTAGTCTCTATGTACTTGAAGCAGTATACTAAACTGAAACCAGTGTAATTGTATGTTGCAAAGAATTGTCAATGAAGTGAAACTGAATAAATATAATAAACATTTGAGGTGTTGCATGTGTAGTGTACGTATACGTGAACGTATATCTGGTGAAAAAGTTGTGTGGCAGAAGAAAAGTTTGTTTTATTTGCCTATTAAATAAACGCAATATGCAAGGGCAGCAAGGCTTCATTTTCTGTAACGCGCATTATGCATATACTGTGAAGTATATATAGATCCAGCACAAGTTCATACACAATGGCACGCGTTTATATTTTTGCCCAGACGCAATGAATGGAGCTCGACAGGTGGCGCACCATTGATAATGAGGACCACTTTCTTCAAGTAGTGTGTAATCAGTGCATGCTGATATCTATTAGTGCAGTCTAAAAGAATACTGGCACCCCTGCCATGGGCACTCAACACCCTTGTGCACCCTTCTCGCACCCTCCTCAGAGGGTGCTAAAAAAGTGATGGACATCGAAGGCACCCTTCCTTAAGGGTGTTTTTTTAACACCCTACAGTTTTTTACATGTACACCCTATTCTAAGGGTGCATAAAAAAGCACCCTTTTTGGAAGGTGCTGAATTAACACCCTTAGGGTGTCGTCCACGGGACAAGCTCAATTACACCCTTCTGGGTGTAAAAATTTTTACTGTGTAAGTGGTCGGTGTCTGGCTATGCCATATGCTGACGCTTCTTTCGATGGCGCCTTTGTTTTGCGGCAACAACTATCGTGCTCAAGACGTGATGTGTGCATTTAGAGCTGCAGTTCTCCTGATAATGCGCGTGGGCATTACGATAACTCTTACACCAAACCGTCTACTTCTCGATCCACAATTCGCCCACACATTTAGCGAAAAAAATATGTGTGTGAATTTCGCTTAACTATGAATATCAATTTGTAAAGTGCCAAGGGTAAGTTATCAATGCCCACGCTTTGGTAGATTGCTAAGGTACACATAAAGCTATAAAGAACTGTGTGCTAAAATATACTGAAAAGAATGGCTTTCAACTGCAATCAAAGGGAAATTTACTGCTATTATGCTTCGCAGTGTGAAGAAAAGGAAACGCCAAAATGACCACGGCAGATGTGTACTATTCTCTGGTGGACGAGCATACAAAATAAACCCCCTTATTCTCTTAGAGCGGGAAGCCCTACGTAGTTGTTTAGGGGTGCCGAAATTCACAGCTAACAATGTTTTGTATCAAGAAGCTCGGATACTCACCATTGCTCGCAGATTTAGTATTTTAACAGTAAACACCTATTTAAAATTTTCTGAATCCACTTTAAGAAGGCGACAATTTGTATTCTTTGCCGAGCCTGGTGTCTTTTTCAATGAGCATTGGTCCCGTGTTTATAAAACCCAAGTGCTATTTGTTCAAACACTTCTAGATGCTTTAAATGTTAATATATTCGAGATCACACCATCTGTCAAACCAATCGACCAAGTGCAAATAAAATTTGACGATATCTTCCCCATGAACGCTAAACACTTGCCCTCTAACTATTTGATTGGTTTATTAGAACAACACCTGTCTCAATTAGGTACTAGTATAGTAATTGCAACGGATGCATCTATGAGTGGCGAGAAGGCAGGTGTGGGTATTTTTCTCTCTCATTATTCTTGCCATTTTCATTACGCCTCCCAGATTATACACCAATATTTGAAGCGGAATTAGTGGCCGTTATACTAGCTATTCGTAAACTTCCTGCGACTGATTCGACCGCTGTGATAGTGTCTGACTCGTATTCCGTGTGTTCATTCTTATCATCGTCGTCGACATCGGCAGTACTAGAGACTTTTAAATCATTAATCCCAGCAAACATTCGTTTAGTGCGAATGATATGGGTGCCAGGCCATCGTAGTATATTTATAAACGAGATTGCTGACACACTTGCGCGAACATCTCTTGATCTTCCGATTGTGCCAATCATGCCTCCTACAGCTTATGTAACAGCAGTGAGGTTTAGAAAACGTTCCCTTCTTTTAGACTCATCAAAAATCATGATACCGAATCCAGATTTCTCGCACCTGCACTTCCCATGGAATAATAAATGCTGCCCCCCGCGTAAATTGGAAGTCTTGATAACAAAACTACGTTGCCGTGTACCACCTCTTAATTTCTACTTAAACAGGTCTGGTCTGGTGCCATCCCCTCTGTGCTCAAGCTGTAACGAACCTGAACATATCGACCATTTTCTTATCACATGTCATCGATTCAAAAATCAAAGAAAAAGCTGCTTCGAAATTTTATTCAGAAAATTAGGAATATCACCTAATACTCCCAATATTTTGTCTTTTGGGGCCACTTCATTGGGACACAGCGACAGGAACATCTGCGGGGCTCTCGGCGAATTCATATATAACACAGGAAGATTACCTTGCTGAGTCAGCGATCAGCTTTCGAATTTTACTAGCCACACTACCACTTATTATTTAGCTGATACACTGCAATGATTAAACTCTCCGGATAATTTCATATAATTATTCTACCTCAGATATTCAACAAATAATATTATTTCTTCCCCCCTTTTTTTTCTTTTTTTTGAAAATAATTTCACAGTCAAAACACAGTAATCATATTCCCCTAATCTAGAAAATCTATAGGTATTGACTTGCAATTACCACCGGCTTCTTGGCCAATCCCCCTTAGTGGGTGAGAGCAAAAAAAGAAAGAAACAAGCAAGCAAGCAAGCAGAAGACATGCAAATGCACGGGCTTTCAGCACTAGTTCGCGGTCACAAAAAAAATGAAGCGATGACACGCCTAGCCTTTCGTTTCTTACTCCTGCCGCATTGTTTGTGTAGAATCGCTCGCTTTTCGATGGCGACGTATGCGCAGTGCAGTCGAGCTGAGAAAAAATTTGAAAGTTGACCCACGAAGCTGCTTAGCCCGGGAAACACACGTGACGAAAAAATTTCAAACCTTAGACAATCAAATAGCTTGCAATTAGGTGTGAAATATCTGTTCAGAAAGTCCCTTTCTGGTTCGGTTTCTTCTAGGTTTTTTTGTTGTTTTTCAGTGCCTTTGTATTTGTGTTGTTTGTTTTTGGTTTTCTTACTCATGTTCTGCTCTTGAGCCATGGTCACTGTCTCCTCTATATATTTTCGTGCTCTGCGCAATAAACTCAGTTGGAAGTTTGCGCTCGTGTCTTTCGTGTCCTTCTTGTCTCTGTGTCGTCGTTTTGTTCTCACGCAATAACCATCGTCATGCCTTACCAACTAGCCCAAGCTGCCACACTACCTTTTAAAGTTAGAGTATTTTCATATGAGCTGAATGAAACATCGCGACCCATTTTGCGTTTCGCGACATGCGTCCTCTTATGTGGCTGGCCACATGCGCTTGGGGTCTCGAGCATGACTTCAACTAGTTTCCTTTTTAGTGGCTCAGTGGTAAGGAGATACGTTTGCATTTGCCTCCCGTATGTTCCGTTCTTTACATTGAGTCGATCCCTGGCAAGTAGCGGAGCTTGTCATATTTCTGTGGCACATCAACAAAACTTAAGTTGAGCCTACCTTGCACATTCGACATCAGAAGTTAAAAGACTGCTTTGTTTGCGAAATCTTTCAGTTTCTGAGCAATGAGTGGCTATATAGTCGGTCTAACTGCACCGTACAAGGTGTTTGTAAGAACGGGATTAAAACCTAATTTCTACGCTGAGGAAATATTCAGTTGTTTCTCGCGTCTGCTTGTTTTTAATAGTTTGTCGCTCATTCTTTGCTTTATTCAAGTTGAAGTTACAGCGAAAATGCACAAGACGCTCCGCGTGTAAAAGATATGACTTACCAAAGCGCTAACAACCGCTTTATATTTTTATACGTCAGGGCATGTACAAAGCAAAAGGTAACACTGCCGCACGTACGCGCTCAACAATAGATATGATCGAAAAATAAAACAAGGTTGACAAACAGTACAAACTTCCGTGCCAGTGTGTCACATACGTGAACATATGAATGATTGTTCACACGACTGCATCACTGACACGTCTCTGAAATCTTTTTATTATGAGGTAAGCTGCTAAATACATCCGCGCTTTTTTCCGTTCTGCCTAGTATTGACGTCTCTTCAAGTCGCGCCTCAACACATCAGCAATAATTATTATGAGCAACGAGATGTGCTGCTTTAGCAGCGCTCTACCTTAGCTTTTACGCATGTTCTCTGAGTCACTCATTGTTGGATCCTCTTAATTGACCGATGTAGGGCTTATCACACTAGTGTGGTCTCGCATAACGCCGACGGCGCACGGTATACCTTCGAAACACCATGCCAGGTGTGGCTTCCTCCTCTGCTGACTCCTCAGGTGCGTGATAGTAGCTGCGAAAGCTTGTTCAGCACAGGCTTGGATGTGTCGGGTATTTTCTACGTGGAGCATAAGGTATGTTGACACGGTAGCCTTCACGTGTAGCACATTCCTGTCCTGAAGGTTTCGCTCACGCACAAGGCCCGGCCTAGTCATGGACGACTTCGCTGCCAAGTTTTGTGTAGAATATTTCTTCATGCAAATTGGTTCACAACTACAAACGATACACAGAAATGCTAAATATGCAGGAAAAAATATATTATACAAAAGACTGGCACTGAGTCCGGTGTCTCGTGCGGTCTCTTATAAAGCAGAGGTTGGCCATGCGTAGTATGTAGAAAAACGCCATCATCATAAATGGGCACGTTATCTCTCCATCCTCCTCTTCACCTTCTTCTTTCTGTAATGCTTTGCTTCCAGAAGACGTGCGCATATTTTTTCCACGTCGGTTTCAATGAATCTCACGCGCGAGGGATCGAGTATAGAGAGAGAAAGAGTGAGAATGACACAGAGAAAAATTTTCGGCCAAAAAAATTTCTTGTCAAACCCGGGTACCCGCAATCCGAAGGAGGGCACCAAAGGCACTCGACAATTTAGGCACCCAAGCAGAGCATAATATAGTCTTGTGTAATGGTAGGGTGGTGAGAAAGGGAATAGATTGTGAGTATGACGGAAACAAAGAGAGTAGAGAGTGAAGCGCGGTACAGAAAGATGGAAGGTAGAAATGGAGAGAAGGAAAAGTAAACAAAGAATTGAGGAGAAGAAAGTAGACAGAGATGGACATAGAATGAAGAGGAAAGGATAAATAAAGTGAGCGAGGCGAAGTGAAAAGAAGATGCAAAAGGGGAAACGAAGAAATGAATATATAAACATAAACAAATCAATAAAAATTTATGGACATAGAAAAGAAGAAGAGAACAAACATAGCCATGGATATTTCCGTACAACATAGATAGGAAAGAGAGAAGTAAGGTGGCAAATGCCTAGCCAAGCTAAGACCAGCTAGGAGCGCACCAACTTCGCTGTGGCCCCGGCTAACACATCGTGCAAACAACGCAAATGTTTTTAGAGCTTCAGTTTCAATTTTTCACATAAACCCTTTCGGTAGTGACAACTGCCTGACATATTTACATGGTTAGCGACCTGTTCTTGTGTCTGTAGCTTATGCTGACCGCATACAATACATCTGTGATGAATACCTCTGTTAAACAAGGGCAATGGCGGTTTAGGTTGAAACTCATGGCTGATAAACAATCGGCTGTTGTTTAACACACACGAAATGGATTGAAATAAAACTAATACTCGTATTCTTGTGCAAATGGGCAGACTATTGTTGCACACGCTGTTTTGTTCGGCCCCGTTACCGATGTTCTGAGCGTGAAAATCTTTCGGTTCTTCCACTGCACACGCAAGAGGGAATCCCACGACACCGGGCGGGGTGTTTGTGTTGTCTGTGTTATAATGCGTGCCCGTCCACAACATATGTATGATGGCCGCTAGCTTATTCAGTGCGCGTTTAATGCTGCGATATCTCAAGGGATCCCCGCTGACCTCCTCTGAGTTAGTGCTACCAGTCTCTGTACTCGTCCCTTCCATTTTTAAAATTTTTTCTTGGAGAAGTAGTGAGACCACCACTACCCCGTTGGGCATAGCGTGTTTGCGTGTTTTTTGCGTTGTACTGCATGTTAGAATAGTGTGCTGCAAAACGGGCAAACAAATCATAAACAGGAGGATAAATAGCCATAAAACCAGCACTATATATATATATATATATATATATATATATATATATATATATATATATATATATATATATATATATATATATATTGTTTTTTTCCTTTTTTTAGTTCCCTCTCACTTTCGCAAACATCTTTCAAGGCGAGAGGGACGCGGCAGCAACGAAGTTTGGAAGTTTATGTCAGTATAACCAATCTCCTGATGAAGGGAGGACCCCTCCCGGAACTGTTGGGAAATCAATATATTTATCCTTGTTGACAACGCTCCCGTTGTGCCATTTCCCATACCTTCACAAAGAATAACTGGCCCATTGAATTCTTACTCCCACTTACCTGAACCATGGCTGCCAGTACATCATCAACGGAGCGTTTGTCGCGGAGATATCCAAATTACCCTGCGAAGTGTGCCGTCATCGGGGACTCAATCATGCGGTACGTTCACACGCACTTCAGCCCGAACGACCCATCGACGCCGTGCTTCATCTCCTATGGTGGTGCTATGTTTTCGGACATTCCGGCGCTAGTTGAGTACCTACCTTACCGGGTGGACACGTTGTTTCTGCATGTGGGCACCACGAACATCCTGGAGACGAGCTCTTCAAGCTCACTGGATTCGTTGAGGGAGGCATTGAAGCGAATGAGGCAGATGCGCCCGAACATCAAGACACTGCATCTTAGTCTGCCACTACCTCGCGCACTCAATCGCCGACGGCGGGACTCGAACTGGCGATCAATGAATCGGTTTAATATGGAGGTACAGCGATTCAGCAGAGAGGCCCGCCGTCTCTGCCACTACGGGTTGTTGGGAGCAGGCGTCTATTACGTCGAACATGGTTTCTCAACACTCCCGCGGCGCCGCTTCCTGGCTGCTGACGGCTTACATGCAAGCTTCGAGGGAGTCGCGCTGCTGGCACAGCACACGAGGGTGCAGCTGCGATGGACGTCGGCGGCATAGAGATCGGCGGCAATCGCTTGCACGGACAACTCCAGTGCCAAGCCCCCTCAACAACGAGGAGCCGAGCGACACACAGAGCCATCCAGGGCCGAAGCAGTGACGATGTCGCCACTACCACCAGCGAGGTCAGCGAGCCAGCGAGTCCCACCAGTGAGTCAGAGATCGGCGGCAACGGCTAGCACGGCCAACTCCAATGCCAAACCCACTCAACAACAGGGAGCCGAGGGACACAAAGAGCCATCCAGGACCCCAGCAGTGACGACGTCGCCACTCCCACCAGCGAGGCCTTACAACACCAGGCGGACGAATGCGGCGAAAACCAAGGCGGCGGCTTCCAAATGACACGGGGAAACAAAAGGTACGGGCAGTCTGAAACACGCATGGTCCCATTCATTTCTATCGATAAGGAAAATCATTGAAAAGCGGGTGCAATACGAAAAACACGCGGAACAACTAACCAAATATCTATCTCACGAAATTGCACCTAAGGTCCTCCGCCTAGCCTGCAACCCCTCAATGTCTACACTAAGTGAAGAAGAAAGGGGGAAGTGGGAAAAAATATTACTAGAAGCGTCCTTGAAACTGACTCGGGTCATTGCGGACCATAGTAAGCGTAAGGCCGCCGAATAGAGTGTCACGGAGGCCACGCAGAAATTGGCATCTAATCTCGGAGAGCTTGAGGCAAGAGAACTGGAAAGATATGAACTAAAGAAGAGAGGCGAAATTTCAGTAGCAAAAGATAGAAAATTCAAGCGGGACTGCAGTAGCTCCACTGCTCTGCAACCGGAAAATAGGAATGAGGCCGTGAAAGAATGCCAGGGACCACCCGTACCACAACCTAACTTTGAGGAGAAAAATGGGAACTCAAAACCGCAGTGCAGTTCTAATCAAAACATCCTTACTCCTGAATATGACGCTGACACTCCCGTGCCACGTGATAGCCAAGAGCAGCCGAAAACTTATGAGAAAAATGTCCTCAATCTGTCAAACACAACACTCACACCCACTCAGCTTCAACTTTTGTCGAGAGGCTTGAACTTTTGTCCATCATCCAATAGATTCAATGAATTTGAACTGTACCAAGACCTCGATAACTTTGCGCGTAATCTCCGCCTCCGTGAATACTTTCATGATCGCGAGGACTGTACGGACGAGAATAGAGTGATTGGTGGTGACAAATCATGGCGCCCGGGTGAGCAGAGGGAAAACACCTCGATATGTATATATCAGCAGTTCAAAAAGATATCATCAGAGCGTATGAAAAAAATTGGCCATTTCGAAACAACATATCAAAGTCAGAACGAAGGGCACTCGATGAACTACAAAAAAACACTGGAATTACTATCAAACCGGCTGATAAAGGGGGCTGCATAGTAATTCTAAACACGTCGGACTACTTAAAGGAAGGGGAACGACAGCTATCAGACACAAAATTCTACAAAGAACTTCCAACGGACCCGACTCCCGAATTTGAAAGGGAGATAAAACTAACCCTAAACAATCTCCGCCGGGACGACAAAATTACCGGCAAAATGTTAAAAGCAATGTTACCGGCCCATTCTGTTCCCAGTCGATTCTATTTGCTCCCCAAAATACACAAGGCAGGTAATCCGGGACGTCCGATAGTATCCAGTAACAGCACATCAACAGAAAATATATCACAATTCATCAATTCCTTAATAAAAAACATCCCCCCAAATTTTCCCTATTACCTAAAGGACACAAACCACTTCATCTGCGAAACTTCAAGTCTCGACATCCCAGGCGGCAGTTTTCTGGTGACCATGGACGTCTGCTCACTGTACACCAACATACCCCACCATGATGGAATAGCGGCTATGGTTTCTGAATATGTAAAATCTGACTCATCAACTAGTGTAAGTGGCGAGGTACTGTTTACACTACTTGAACTTGTACTAAATTATAACCATTTTGAGTTCAACGGCAAGCATTTCCTTCAGATCAGTGGCACTGCAATGGGCACGAAAATGGCCCCTAACTTCATGAGCACCTTTATGGCTTCACTTGAAATCCAATTCATTGAAGGACGCACCTTGAAACATTTCTACTACAGAAGATACTTAGACGATACTTTTATGATATGGAACCATGATGAGAGAAGTCTTTTCCGCTTCATAGAGGATTTTAACAAGTTCCACCCGTCAATAAAATTCACGCACAAAATTTCCAAAACTACCAATAACTTTGTGGACGTCACTGTCATGGTCGAAAATGACCGCTTGTGAACAAACCTTTACAAAAAGCCTACAGACCGTCAAATATACTTACATTTCAACAGCAGCCACCCAAAGCATTGAAAAACGGGTATTCTATATTCTCAGGCCTACCGGTACCGAAGAATATGCACCGATATGCGGCAATTTGACAGACACGCGGAACACCTAAAGCATTCCTTATTGAAACAAAATTATCTGGAAGGCATTATTGACGATGCCATACTACGTGCTCGCAACGTGACAGGAATGATATAATTAAGGGACCAAACAGAGTATCTAAAACGACTTCCCAAACGAACCTTGTACTAACTTACTCCTCATCAGCGTCACGAATCAACAACATACTTTCCCGCCATTTCAACATAATCAGGCAAAGCAAACGACTAACTTCTATTTTCGCGAAGTCACCTCACGTGGTGTACCGCCGGGATAAAAATCTGAAGGACATTCTTGTCAGAGCAAAAACAAACACCTCTAAATTTCAATCAGGGTGTCATCCCTCCGGAAAAGCTCGATGCAAGGTATGCCCACAGATGGTCACAACACGTGAATCCAAAGCGAACTTCTCTGATTTCAAATTCTGCATAACTGAAAGCCTTAATTGTGACTCCAGTAACGTAATATACATGCTACATTGCAACATCTGCGGACAAGAATATATCAGCCAAACAGACACGCCATTTCGGCTGCGGTTCAATAATCACTGGTACCACGCCACTTCACTGCCGAAGCTACCTTTATCTAGACATCTGCGCCTGCCAAACCACAGTTTTGAAAATATCAGCGAAACTCTTTTGCAGTCCGGTTTCTCAAACAGACGCGAGCGCGAACAGCGTGAGGCATATTTTAATTTCAAATTTCGAACATTAGTATCCGGCATCAACGAGGACCCCGGAAAACTCAACTGCCTCCGAGAAGTAAGCCAGGAGGAAATTGGTGACAAAGATTGATAGCTGGAGACCATGCTTTTTTTTGACTGACTCGTACGTGTACACTGTCCTTTCTTGTTTTTTTTTTCACATGCACATACAAAGTGTTTACGTTCGCCTACCACTTGATGACCATTGAAGGGAAACGGACGAAGAATAAAGGTAAATAGCCGACCGACCCATTAACGGGAAACCCTTCCTGTACGCACGCCGCACGCCGACCGACCCATTACGGGGAAACCCTTTCTTTACGCACGCCGTCCCGGACCCTCCCGGCACCGCGGCGACAATCTTGGGTGGCCCGACACACGTCAAGAACTGAAAAGCACGTGATATGAACCGTATGTGGATGTACATGGACCGTTGGTTTCGTTCTCAGTGTTGACAGTGGTTCTTCCTCTTTTTTACTTTCTTTCTTTTCGTTCTTTTTCTTTTTCGTCCTTTTCTCCCCCTTTTTGTTTTTTTTTCCTTTTTTTAGTTCCCTCTCACTCTCGCAAACATCTTTCAACGCGAGAGGGACGCGGCAGCAACGAAGTTTGGAAGTTTATGTCAGTATAACTCATTCCCTGTTGAAGAGAGGACCCCTCCCGAAACTGTTGGGAAATAAATATATTTATCCTTGTTGAAAACGCTCCCGTTGTGCCATATCCCACACCTTCACGAAGACTAACTGGCCCATTGAAGTATTACTCCCACTATATATATATATATATATATATATATATATATATATATATATATATATATATATATATATATAAATATTGTGAGCATTATTCATACGCGTCGTCTTACCATATGTACATACTCATCATCATCAGTATTACCTGTGTTGTGGGGCAGAGGCTCGGCAAGTAAAACAAGTGTCTTGCAGCCAAAACGTTGTCTTACAAGTGGTGGAGAGTGCTTTCCGATCCCCTGGTTCCCTCCCTGCAGCGCTTTTTTGTAATCTTCGACTACAAACCATCCCTGGAGCTCCGGTCGGGTCGCCGTCTGCGCAGTCAGTCTACGGTCATGTCGCAAGACGAGCACAGCAACACGGCTCCATCCAACTCGCCTGCACCCCTGGGCATGCCTTCTTGGACTGTCACCGCCCCTCAGAAAGATCCCCCGATGTTCTCCGGCCTTCGCAGTGAAGACGTTGAAGACTGGTTGGATGAGTACGACCGTGTGAGTGCGCCTAACTATTGGCATGATTCTGTGAAGCTGTCCCGTGTACCTTTCTACCTGACGGGTGTCGCTAAGACATGGTTTCTCAACCATAAGCTGGATTTCCTAGACTGACCATCCTTTAAGCAGCAGCTCCGTCAGATATTTGCCCACCCTTCTGTACGCGCAGACATCGCCAAACGGAAGCTTGCTGAACGTATCCAGCACTCCGGCGAGTCCTATACACCGTACATTGAAGATGTCCTCGCCCTATGCCGCCGCGTTGACAGCTCGATGGCGGAACATGACCGCGTTCGCCATTTGCTCAAGGGCATAGGCACCGTCGCATTTAACGCTCTGGCGGCAAGGAACCCGACCACGGTCGCCGATATCATCAGTACGTGTCAGCGACTCGATTACCTTCAACTTATCCGTTTGCAACCTGAAACAGCAGATATCAGGCCAACGCATGACGGTGAGCTCCGTGCGTTGATACGGTCTGTCATGATCCGCGAGGAGCTGCAACTCCAAACCACCTAGTCATCTTATGAGCTCCGCATGACGCCTTCTACAGGCAGCCTCCGCAACATTGTGAGGGAGGAACTAGCGTCCATGACGTGTGAGCAAGTCCCGAGCTCGCATACCACTCCAAAGCCGACGTACGCTCAGGTGGTTGCAGCGTCACCTCCTCAGCAATCACCGCAGTATGGGTCAACTATGCAGCCTTCACTGAGTGTCTTTGTCCAAAGAGCAACACCTCATTCGTTTCAAGCCTGGCGTCCATCTCGACCTATTTGCTATTATTGCGGCATACGTGGCCACATCTCACGGTTCTGTCGTCGACGTCAACAAGACGAAAGGCGTGGCTATGGTGACTACGAGAGGGATGAGTTTGCCCCCTCTCCACAACGTCGTCACCCATACCAACTTTACCAACGCCGCTCACCCTCTCCACAGCACTTCGATGCAGCCAGTACCTTCCGCTCCTCGCGCCGTCGCTCCCCGTAACTTATGCGCCGTTCCTCGTCACCACTTCGTCTGGCTACCGCTGCGTCTGATCATCGCCCGGAAAACTAAACAGTTCAGCTTCAGGAGGGAAAGCTGCATTTGTCGGATTGCATCGAACTCCTCCGGAACGCCCCTCAAATGTACTTTCAGTGTGTGTTGAGGGTACATGGACTGAAGCCTTGGTGGACACAGGCGCATCGCTCTCAGTTATTCAGTTATTAGTGTGGACTTGTGTTCCCGTTTGCTCAAAGGGAAGACACCGTATGATAGCCCTCCCCTTCGCTGTGCTAATGCGGTTTTGTTCAGCCTTCTGGTGTTTGCGCGGTACGAGTTTTTATTGAAAGCATCCTTCCCCATATACAGTTCCTTGTTCTGTCATCGTGTACCAATGCGCTCATTTTAGGATGAGACTTTCTTTCCTCAGCTTCAGCCGTGATATCTTGCCGTCAGAGAGTCATTCACATGTCAGATACTGCGCTTTCGTCTGATAACTATGCCCATAGTCAGCGTTTCGTCACCGCTGATGACTGTTTTATTCCTCCGGGTACTGAACATATTCTGACCCTGACATCAGATAAGATCGATATTGGTGATGTGTTCCTAGCACCGTGTGAACGTCACATCTCTAGTGGACTTACCATCGCTCCTAGCCTGGTGCGCTTTCGTGATGGTAGAGCATTAGTTACGGCAGTTAACCCCACTTCATCGCCTGTTGCACTGCCCCAGGGCACCAGTGTGGTTTGCTTCACAGATACCGAACCACTTTCTCTGGTGCCCCTTCACGAAGACTCGCCATCGTTATCTACGAGTACTGATGACCAGGCTACAACGGCTGCTTTAAAAGCCACAATAAATCACGATCTTTGGCACACCCAAAAGAAAGAACTTTTGGGTGTGCTTCAAAAACACAGTGCTTCATTCGACGTTTATTCCAAGTTTCTGGGTCGCACTTCTGTCGCCGTGCATCGAATTGAAACTGAAGAGATTAGAATCGTACGCCGCCGCCCATATCAAGTGTCGTCCGCAGGGCGGAAAATCATCGAGAACAACGTTGCTGATATGCTCCAACGAGATGTTATTCTGCTTTCGTCCAGCTCGTGGTCATCACCTGTGGTGCTAGTCCGAAAGAAGGATGGTTCGGTGCGATTCTGCATCGATTATCGAGCACTTAATAAGATCACACGCAAAGACGTCTACCCGATGCCACGAGTCGACGACGCATTTGACTCTCTGCAAGGCGCTGAATTTTTCTCCAGCCTCGATTTACGGTCTGGTTATTGGCAAGTAGCTATGCACGAAGCGGACAAAGAAAAAACTGCCTTTGCAACACCAGACGGGCTGTACGAATTCAACGTCATGCCATTCGGTTTATGTAACGCTCCTGCCACGTTTGAACGCATGATGGACACAGTTCTACGCGGCCTAAAATGAAAAACATGTCTCTGTTATCTAGATTTCATCGTAATTTTCTCCTCTTTTTTTCGTCAGCATCTTGATCGCTTGGACGAAGTTTTGACGTGTATTTCCAGTGCTGGACTTCAGCTAAATACAAAAAATGCCATTTCGCTAACAAGAACATGAAAGTGTTGGGCCACCTTGTCAGCAAAGAGGGCGTTCTTCCCGATCCTGACAAACTTGCTGCCGTGATACGCTTCCCTTGGCCAGAAAATCAGAAACACCTACGAAGTTTCATGGGCCTGGCATCCTACTTCCGCCGCTTCATTAGTCATTTTGCTGGCATCGCGTCGCCACTGCACAAGCTGCTGACATCCGGATTAACTTTCGCTTGGAACGACGACTGCGAGCGTGCCTTTCAAGCTCTCAAGAATGCTTTAACGTCTGACCCTGTTCTGTGCCATTTCGACGAGAACGCACCTACATGTCTGCACACCGACGCGAGCGGCCATGGCATTGGTGCAGTTCTTCTACAGCGGGATACCACTTAACGGGAAATAGTTATAGCGTATTCTAGTCGTGCTCTTACTACTGCTGAACAGAACTACACCATAACTGAGCAGGAGTGCCTCGCTGTCGTTTGGGCCATACAAAAATTTCTACCTTATCTTTACGGACGCCACTTCACAGTGATTACAGACCACCACGCCTTTTGCTGGCTATCGACACTGAGAAACTTGTCTGGTCGCCTCGGTCGTTGGGTGCTCCGCCTGCAAGAGTACGATTTTGACGTCGTCTATAAGTCTGGCAAAAGACACCAATATGCAGATGGTCTCTCTCGCTGCCCCCTTCCACTGTCATCATCAAGTACGTCAGCTGATTGCTCGTCTGGTGGACAAGGCACTGCGTCACCCCTCACATTATCACACCTTGCGGTTATCGAAACGCCGGCTTCAAATCGCTACACCGAGTTCGCTACACGCCAGCGTGATGATCCATATTGCAATCGCATTATCCAACGCCTAAATGGCATGTCACGTACTCCTAATGCTAGATTACGCCAACTACGGCAATTTAGGTTCGATAACAATGTGCTACATCGTGACGTTTACACTACTGATGGACACCGCTGGGTTCTAGTACTTCCGCGTTCTCTACGTCATCAAGTCCTCGAAGCCTTTCACGACGACCCATGTGCAGGCCACTTGGGATTTCACAAAACACAAGGCCGCATCAGAAACCGTTTCTTCTGGCCGGGCATCTCTACCTTTGTGGCAAGTACGTTGCATCTTGTCATCTCTGTCAACGGCGGAAGCGACCAACTTCATCTCCTGCTGGCCTTCTGCAACCTATCCCGTGTCCCGATACTCCTTTTGCAATCGTTGGCATAGACCTACTCGGACCTCTTCCCATCACGCCAGCAGGTAATCGTTGGATTGTGACTGCTGTCGACAACCTGACAAGGTACGCTAAGACTGCTGCACTACGCACAAGTTCTGCTTCAGACGTCGCAGACTTCTTTCTCAACGCCATTGTATTGCGTCACGGTGCACCTCGCGTTCTCCTGAGTGATCGCGGCAAGACGTTCCTGTCCACCATAATCGAAACCCTGCTCACAACCTGTGGTACAGTACATAAGACGACGTCAGCCTACGACCCCCAAACTAATGGGCTGACAGAGAGATTTCATCGGACACTTACAGACATGCTGTCGATGTACATCGCACCAAACCACGACAACTGGGATACCATTTTGCCTTTTGTGACGTTTGCCCGTAACACCGCTGTTCAAAGAACTACTGGCTACTCACCCTTCTACCTCGTGTACGGCCGTTCACCGACATTCACCATCGACGTCTCTTTCCTAAATGTGCCAACCGACGCCTCGGCAACCGTATCAGTGCAGTTCATCACAAGGCTCGAAGAATGTCGGCAACGGGCTCGCCTTAATACAGAAGCCAGCCAGCAAGACCGCAAGCAACGCTACGACAGCTCTCATCGCGTCGTCTCCTTCAGTCCGGGGGATGAAGTGTTGCTTTGGACGCCCATTCGTACTCCAGGATTGTGTGAAATGTTTCAGTCACGCTTCATTGGGCCCTATACAATCAATGAACAAACGTCCCCAGTGAACTATCGTGTCACTCCCACTGACCTTTCTTTGGATCGTCGCTGTCGTGGTTCGGAGATTGTCCACGTATCATGTCTGAAGCCATTCGTTCGACGTTCCGTTTCCGTCTAAGACGCGTCCGGGCTGGCCACTCATGCTTGGGGGGGAAATAAGTGTGAGCATTATTCATACGCGTCATCTTACCATATGGTATGACCTGTGTTGTGGGGCAGAGGCTCGGCAATAAAAGAAGTGTCTTGCAGCCAAAACGTTGGCTTACAATATATATATATATATATATATATATATATATATATATATATATATATATATATATATCAGGAAAAGAAGTGTATACTTGCGGGTTAAAGGCTCGTTTTTCCGTGAAATGAAACAATATTACTCAAAACTAACAGACAATATTTCCAAGCTAAAGGGAAGTTATTAAGTTAATTGTAACGTAAATGTGAAGATGGAAAATTAAGTGAAAAGATAACTTGCCGTGGGCAAGAATCAAACCTTCGACCTTCGAATAACACGTTCGATGCTCTACCACCGAGCTACCACGGCAGTTATGCACCCAGTCACTTAGTTGAAACCCAAAACTTACAAGCATAACAAGAGAACATGAATATCGTTGATACAATCTACGATTGCAGGAGTTATATAATACTAACACTTGACATATAAATGGCCACAAAATATAACGCAAGTTTTAAATAACATGCAATGTTGACATCAAACTTAATGCAAAAAAGAGGAAAAGATATGACGCCCTGATGAAGACTGGACGGATGTGTTTTACAGCAAATATATTTATTTTAGTGATCATCACACTTGCCAACAGTGCGTTTTTGAATGACTTTGAGGTGTTCAGAGTGTAAATATACCAGTCTAGCATACCCTGAGAAATCAACATGTAGGCGAACGTTAAGCATGCACTGGCCAACAAGCATTCAATTGAATTGCTAGTTACCCCTTCTAGTTCGGTTCACATCTTTACCAACGCATCTTTCTCTAAGCATAGCTCGTCGCATGTTTTATATGTATCTTCAACTAACCGGAGTTTCTCTTACCGTCTTGAATGGCCACCAAGCACGTCGTCTGAAGTGTACGCAGTCAAGAAAGCCATCCTTCACATCAAGCGACAAACTCCTTGACGATGGGTCGTTTTAACGGATTCTCAAGCAGGCCTACAGTTCATGAGAATTTTCAACTCTATACGACGACAACAGCCGGTGGCCCGAGACATTGGTTACATCCACCACACGACCCCTGTATCTAGTCACACTGTCACAATTCATCGGATTCCTGGGCACTGCGACACTTACGGAAATGAAAAAGCCAATCTAGATGCACATGAAGGCTTGTGTTTAAGAAATTTGATGAATATAATTCAGTGAATCATATGCGTCAACACTACCAATAAGTACGTCAACCGAGAAAGGAAATATTTATGGAATCTTTTGCCACGAGACTTTTTTCTTCACTCCATAGACCCTGACTAAAAATAAAGACTTGCACATCACCTTCCTCGTCACCTCGAGACACTTCATCAATGACTTCGCCTCAAAGCAGCATTCACTAATAGCTACGCATGCCTCCTTGGTTTGACCTCTGGCCGATATTGTGGCAACTCTGGTGCTTTAGAGTCAGTCGAACATACTTTGTTAAATTTCTAGGCATACATAGAAGAAAGATGTAGTTTCCATAGTAGATTAGACTGAACTTCCAACGAACAGATAGATCTCGGAAAAATAAGATGAAACTGCTCCTCTTACTCTGCAACGTCACAACTTTTGAATTTTCTTTCAGACTTCTAGGTCACAATAGTTTATATTATAAATTGTATCACGACAACCATCAACACCATCTTAGGTGTTCATGGGAGTTACAATACAATCTTCTTCCCTTGTAAACAGTAGCATGTAGGCACCCTACATACGCCGGAAGAATTCTCTGTTTTTCAATAAAGAGTTTGCCCTCTCACCCTGATTACTTCGGAGACAATGTTAAAACTAGAACACGCGTTTTAGGGCTTCGTTTCTGTGTGCACGCTCTATACACCCACAAGACTTGTCACCAATGCTGCAGTACAAACCAGTTTTTACCTTGAGGGTACTTGTCTGCGTGTATAACTACATCGTCAGATAATGGTTTTTTGACGAACTGGACCCCCCCCCCCCTGTTTCAAAACACCCATGAAATAGGTTTTTTGGTTTGTCAATACACCCTTATCGCAGGGTGTCGGTTATAGGTACAGAAAGCCTCCTAAGGGTGAAAACGGGTTACACCGTGGTGGGGGGGGGGGGGGAGGGGCCGACTGCAATGCAATACTTGTATGCGTTCATAGCTGCGCATATTTTGCTGTACAAAATATTTAAATGAAATTTTCCCTTCGTATATTAGTAATATAATTAAAACAATTAAACTTATTAAAGAATAGAAAACTAATTGAATTTCGCTTTTAAGTGAATCTCCGCGAAAATAGTGCCGCTTCTTTGAAGGTTATTTTGCGATGAATATTTGCTTGTTAGATCGGTATATCTAGCAACTCGGATTGCAAGGTATACCTGAAATTCAACTTACAGTGTTTTATGATAGAATTAAGCTTCGTGATAACTGCATGGTCAATTTACATCTCACTCTAAATGATGGAAGCTGAAAAGAGCGCTTTTTTGCTGTTCTGGTAATAGAAGGTGCGTTTTTTTTAGGATGTCCACTACTTTGCAAAGTGTATCTTTATATGGTTTGTACGGTGTTGCCAGGACTTGTACCTTGGAAGCTAACTGCGATTTCATTTGTAGAAACACCATAATTTCATTTTAGTATTGTTTACGTAAAGAAACTTCACCGTATGACACTGCATAGATGCCGCTTGCAAAGCACGAGTTTTACCATCCGAGTGCACATACTGTTTAAAGAGTGATTTTTCGATTCTATGATACTAATAACATTGTTTCAAGCAACATTGGTTCCTGTAAAGAAATTTATAAAATGTGTCATCTGCACGAATGCCATTTCCTCAATTCGCATTGTCTATTCTGAGAATGCCATTTGCGAATGATGATAAACAAAAGTGGACAAAGCGGTACGCCTGTGTTACGCCTTGTATCTAACATTCCTAACGCTAACGGCTATTTCTGTATTGATACGTCCTAGTGCCAACAGGCCACTAACTCCTGCTTCTCATACTACTTCGTGAAAGTCTGAGAATTTTGTTTCTTGCATAACTGCTACATGTTTATGCTTTGTTATTTTGTCGTATAAAAAGCATTGGAGAAATCTATCAAAATCCTTCTAATAGTACTTTCATCTCTATATTGTTTGAGGTTGATTTCATACATTATCCAACGCACATCGTGTTGAGAGGTGACTTCAGAAACTGTAGCTGTCATGGGGTTATAGCCCGTTTTTTTATAACCATTAAATTTTTTCCAATGCTCATGAATAAAATGTTCTACTGCTCCTTTGAAAACCTGTGCTATGTGAAAAAATGGGTCTAAATTACCTAAGTTATTTTTCTCTAATCATTTTTAAGTTACATTTCTTAGTGGTTTTTCACAATGTGTAGAAAAGTATACTGATAGCTAAGGCATATGTGTTAAATACGTATAGAAGATATCAATAGAAAATAATGGGTTCTATTATTGAACGGCCGGTATATTCACTCTTGCCACACTAAAAGCATCCAAATTTATTTGATAAAAGTACGAGAGGGAATTAAGTGGCATTATTTGCCTTTATAACATTGTATTTAGTAAGTAATAAAACACTGCTTTCGACTCGGAGTTCACGTTTCTATAGAAAAAGAATATGCATGTTTGTGCGCCGCCGCGCTGTCTGTACATCAGAAGGGAGCGCGCAATACTTCATGTGCAATGCAAGCAGTAATATTTAAATCTTTATTTGAACTTGCCCAAAGAGAAATGATAGCGTAGCAGTGGAGGCACCACGAATGCAAAAATGATAATTAAAGAATAATCATATTAGCATCTTCGTTGTTTAAAAATTCTGCGTTTGTCGGCACAAAATCTGAACATTTACGATGTCAGATCAAGTGGGCCTAAATGACATGAACATGTCAGATCAAGTGGGCCTAAATGACATATTGATACACGCAATGAGTTAAAATGACCCATTTTTCTGAAGCAAAATTTTTCGACATAATACTTGATCCGCAAAATTATACAAGAAAACTAACAACAAACAACAGAAAAATCTGCTTTCAGTAAGTTTTCGTGAATCCTGTGACATTGCGGTAGATGTAGATGCGTGAGTTGTCGAATGGACATTTGTGTTTCTTGAAGCGCCCGGCCTGTCACAACAATTCAGAAGCCGTCATTGTGTACGACCATTGTCCTCCTTCACAAATTATAATTTGATTATTCAAGTGCACTTTCCTTTTTACACCATGTGGCGAAGCGATGAAAGTGACGATTGCCAACCGTTTCTGTATTCGTGAAACGAGACTTGTGCTTTCAGCCATACGTCCTCTGTAGTTTTACATCTATATATAACGCATGATGGACTAACTGTGTTGTGCGTTGATGCTTTGGTACACTCGTGCATGTGCCTGTCTTCTGCAGCCAACATAAAGTTTGCTCATGCATTTTGTCTAAATGTAGTTTTAAGCATGATGGAATAACAGGACGCGTCCCGTTCATGGTTTTCATGAAACGCATATGGCCAGGCTTATTCGTCGAAGGCGGCACTTGTGTCGCTGTCTTAAGCAGCCGAGCCAGGTCTACAGTACCTAAGAAAGTTAATGGAAAAATGGTACCATAGTAGCTCGTTCGTTATAAAAGCTTTGCTCGCACAATGCGGAGACGGAAGATTGTACCCAATTTATATAACAATAGTCATTTGGACTTTTACATCCTTTACCATTTCGGTGCTTATACTTTATTTTGCCCCTTGTTTTAGTTGTTCATACAATAGTTACTACTCCCTTTTCTTGGTTCTTCCTCCTACAATAGCTACTAATAAAAATAGTGCCTACCAATACCAACAATAATATTAATAGTTTTTTGTAGTTATACATCTCAGAACGATGTTATATGATCTTGAGGATCACCGTAGTCAAGGGCTTCAAAAGTTTCGACCATCTGCTGTTCTTTAACGTGCACCTAAACTTAAGTACACGGGTTTCTAACGTTTCGCCTCCATTGAAATGCGGCGGGCACGGCTGCAATTCGATCCGTCGTGTTTCGGGTCAGCCTTCCTGCACCATAAACCTAGCGAGCCTAGGCGTCGTTGCTTTTCTTTTCAGGCTTTTTAACCCCGCGCCGTAGCCGCCACTGTAGTCTGATGGCTATAAGGCACTCGGCTTCAGACCCGCAGGTCACGGGAAGGAATCCCGACTGCGGCGGTCGCAATTTGGATGGAGGCGAAGATGCCAGAAGCCTGTGTGTTTTTATATTTAGGTGCACGTACGTTAAAGAAGCAGGTGGTCAAAATTTCTGGTGGTTTCCATTAGAGCGTTTCTAATAATCATATTGTGGCTGTGGGACGTCAAATCCTAAAAATTATTCATATTATTCCACTGTAGCCGAACAATTATTAATATTATTATTATTATTCAACGGTAATGAGAACATCGTTTAATGGGTATTGTTAGCGATGTCCGAATGAATGCAGTCAAGGCAAGGTTCAAATTTTAAGAAAAAGTGTATTGTGCTAAGTTACAGGTGAATCGGCAGTGGTTGCATGTATAAGGAAACTGGACTCGGTGCAGGAGCTCGATCGGATACGTCCGACGCCACTCGCGTCTCGGCTCGCTCTGCGATGCGTTGCTCTGCGGTCCCGGCTCGAATCTCGGCTCGTTCTTCTCTTTCTGGCGATGCGTTGCCATGCGGTCCCGGCTCGAAGGCTCACTTTTGTTTTTTGAATGTTCGTTGAACCAATGGGCAACCGCGTCGAGTGGACGCGCTCAGGGCTCGGAGTCCACGTTAAAGCAGTGCAGCGTTTCCCGAGCAAGCACGGAGACGCTACCGGAGAAGGAGGCGCTGCCAGAGAATGAGACGCTGCCAGAGAATTCAGCTGTGCGAACTCGAGTGCCGCTGACACGGCCCTCCCGAAAATCGCGCCTGTCCTCAGGCGTGCGTGTCGTTAGATGGCGATGGTTCCGTAACTTTTAGGAGCGGCTCCTTATAACTACGAAGCTGCTCCACGTTGGCGATTTTTTGGTTGATCATGCCCGCTGTGTGGGGTACTCTTTGGATCTCGGCCCAGTTTTTTCCGACGAGGGCCGTTATCTCGAACGGACCTACATAGCGAGGATCTAATGTGCCTCGAGCGCTCAACTCCAGCAGGACGAGGTCGCCCGTTATGAACCTCGGAGTTCGCCGCTTCTTGTCGTATCGGACCGTTGCTTTGCGCTGACTCTGCAGTAGCCTCTCTCTTGTCTCCGCACGTTCCCCTGCCAAGTCGTGTAGTCTATGAGACTCGTCGATGTCTCCCTCTACTGAGGCGAGGTTGAGCTCTCCTGGCAGTTTTGTGTCGTAGCCGTGCATGAGTCGAAATGGGCTGTGGCCACTGCGACGATGCTTCGTGGCGTTGATTGCTAGCGTTGCTCGGGGTAGTTGCTTCTGCCATTTGTCCTTGTTGTTTAGCATTTTGCGTAGCACCTGTTTCAACGTTCCTACCATTCGCTCAATCAGTCCGTTTGATTGTGGCCAGTACGGTGGGGAGTTCTGATGAGTAATTTCCAGTCTGTGATGGAATTGGTTGGTTTTCTTGTTGAGCTTGCGATAGTCGTGTACCATTCTTTATGGAGTCGTCGGGTGGTGCGGTTGATCGACGACTATCGTTGGAGCACCGTGCTCGCTTTCGCTCGGCCTTATGATGCCCTTGGAGAGGTAGTCATTCACCTGTTCTCGGATGAACTTGCGATCAGCCGGTGAGCACCTGTACGGCCTCGATGACACTGGTATATTGTCTCTGAGTTCGATGCTGTGCTCGGTGTGAGGACACACGCCTAAAGTGTCGCCTTTGGAAGTGAACGCTTGGTGATGCCTTAACAGAATTGCGTGAAGTTGTTCGCTCTCTGCCTCGGTGGCATCCTTCGTTATCTTCCGTGTGGCGTCTTCGACTAGACTCGCGAAGTCTTCGTCGGGTGTGGGACATTTCGTGTTGAGGCGCACGTACCCTTCGTCTTTGGAAACACTCTTGTCCGATCGCCGGCAGAACGTCGCAATAAGCGTTTTCCCGGTGCGGTGTGGTGTGCCTTGTTTCTGGGGAGGCACTTCGGACGATGAAAATTTTCCGGAGGGCTCGACTGGAACGATAGTCACATAGTTTGACGTGTGAAACGTTACGTCGACGTTCGCGACTCGTCACCAGTCTGATCCCAGAATCAGGTCGATGCCGCTGGGCAGTTCCGTTACCCCGACGTCTTCGAGTCGCACATTCGTGGTGCCCAGTGTCACATCAAGCGTTGCAGCGAGAGTTGGGAATATGCTGCGGTTGAGAACTTCAATGTTCTCGCGCGATACCCATGCGTGCGTGGGAATGTCGTCCGTCAAGGCATTGGCACTCATGATGGATAAGTTGGCGCCACTGTCAATGCACACGCGGACGGGTCGGTTGTTAGCAGTACCGGACACTATTGGTAATGTGCCGCCCGTCGAATGCAAAAAAACAGTTCGCTTGCCTAGGTGGCGTGGTCCCTGTTTCGTGGCTCCTATTGTCCCTCTCCGCTCGTTTCTCGTCCGCTCTGATCGTTGCTGGCGTTTTCGGTTTTCTACAATCACGGGACAGGTGACCGATGTCGCCGCAGTTGAAGCACGAACGAGCAGAGATGGGCCGTGGGTGTGGAGCTCCCGAGAAATCGCTGCGCGGGTTGGCCTTCAGCAAGTTGGCAGAGCTGCTGGCTGGCACCCGCTGGTTTGAACCCTGACCACGGCTCGCTGTAGACGATGACGGTTTCTTGTCGTTCTCGGCGCACCCGGTCGTGCGACGCCTCGCGTCGAGCAAAGCCGCTCTGTCAATGAGTTCGGTTACTGTGCCACACAGCTGCGCTGCGAGTGGGTTGGCCCATGTGTCGTCCTCGATGCCGCTGAGAATGAGGGAAATACGCTCTTCCTCTGCTAAACGGTACGGCGCCTTGTTCAGAATGGCGTTCTTCGAGTACATGTACTCGACGATGGTCTCGTGGCTCTGAAGGCGTCGCTTCGTCTGCAGTTCGAGGAACTCCTGCATTGTCAGCTTTCGTTTGAATCGGAGAATGAGCGCTTCTTTCCATTGCTCCCAGGTGTCATACTGTGAGCCGTAGGCGCTGTGCCAATCCTCGGCAGATCCCGTCAAGCGGCTTGCTGCTGTCACCAACGTCAGCGATGGCGTCCAGTGGGCCAGCGCTGCGATTCTCTCCACTTGCGTAATCCATTCGTGAGCACTTTGTTGCGGCGTCCCATCGAACAAGGGGATTGAGGATGACGTGTCGCTTGTGGAATGAATCTGGATCGGGCTCGTCGTCGGTGGACCCCTCGACCGCGTGTTGGCGAGCAGGGCTTGTGTGTTCACGAGCGCGGCGAGGATCTGGGCCATGGAAGGTTCTCCCTCGTGCGTTGAAACGGTCGGCGCGGCGGGGCGTGCCGCGTCTTTGTTGGTGCCGTTGTTCAGTGACGGTGGCCGCGTCGAACACGAGGACATCGTTATGTCAGCAGGGGCGGAATGGTGCAGCCCGAGGGTGGAAGTCGTCACCCGTTCCGTTGGCAGTGAAGTGTTCTGATGGGCTTCGTGCAATGTCCCACGTTCACTCGTGGTCGCACGGTTAAGCTGGGCTCGCAGGCTGCTCAGTTCAGCGCAAAACCTCGCGTTGTCGGCGGACAGTGTCTCCAGGTGCGCCTGCCTGTCGTCATCGTAGGCAGCCTGGTCCTTCGTTGACGAGTCCGTCGGCTCTAGGGCTTGGCGAGGGATGTTGTCGCGGATGATTCTTGCGATGAGCTCGTCCTTTCGTCCAGAGCACCGTAGACCTCGTGCTCTCAGCTCATCGACAAGTTGCTTTTTCGTTGCATTGGCCATCGTGCTGTGGTCGAGGGTCGTGAACACGCTTTCGACGATGGTCGTTTCGGAGTCCCGAGACGATGTACGGCGCGGCGTCGCTCCTTCTCGTGGCGTCGTTTCCTCCTCCGCATGCAGCTCGGTCGATTCACATCCTGTCGACTGTGCCATGTCAGCGATGTCCGAATGAATGTAGTCAAGGCAAGGTTCAAATTTTAAGAAAAACTGTATTGTGCTAAGTTACAGGTGAATCGGCAGTGGTGTCATGTATAAGGAAACTGGACTCGGTGCAGGAGCTCGATCGGATACGTCCGACGCCACTCGCGTCTCGGCTTGCTCTGCGATGCCTTGCTCTGCGGTCCCGGCTCGAATCTCGGCTCGTTCTCCTCTTTCTGGCGTTGCGTTGCCATGCGGTCCCGGCGTGAAGGCTCACTTTTGTTTTTTGAATGTTCGTTGAACCAATGGGCAACCGCGTCGAGTGAACGCGCTCAGGGCTCGGAGTCCACGTTAACGCAGTGCAGCGTTTCCCGAGCAAGCACGGAGACGCTACCGGAGAAGGAGGCGCTGCCGGAGAATGAGACGCTGCCGGAGAATTCAGCTGTGCGAACTCGAGTGCCGCTGACAGGTATAAAAGACGTTTCTGGTCGAGATGCAAAGATCGCACGAGCCTAAAAATTAATATATCTGATATCGCAAATGCCGGCGCACATGCGACCTTCAAGCATTTCCACGACACATACAAGAAGGGGCAAAGGTGCCAAATCGTGCGCTTGTGGTGCCAAATCACGCTTCTGCCATAAATAAGCATTTTAGGAGCTTGTTCGGCAAGCTTCTATTGCTCGAGGACGGTCCGGCAGCGGCTGCCGGCGTGTACACCATCGTTGCTAGTGTACGCTGCTCCGGTAAGTCACTGTCTGGTTGCCTCTCCGGTGATTCCAACAATGCTCACTAGATGGCGCACCGCCACCCAAGGCGCCCCAATTCAGACATAGGGTATATTAACATGCAGGGTGGTAGGAACCGGCTGAAGTGGGAATAGATAGAAGAACAGCTAAGGGAAGAGAGGCCGATGGTATACGGTTTTGTAGAAACACATCTCAGGGACATGGAACAACCTCCGAATAATCCGGACTACGCGTGGGAATATTGTAATAGAACAGAAGGCAGCAGAAAGGGGGGTGGTATTGGGGCATTCATTCATAAAAGTACAGACTGGCAAAGGGTCAAGCAGGAGTGCAAGGAACATTTATGGCTAAAGGAGAAAGTGGCAGGTCAAATGACACTCCTTGGTTTCGTGTACTTGTGGACGGGAGCAAAGGCCAGGGAGGAAAACCAGGCAATGGTAGAGTGTATATCAAAGGACATTCAGGAGTTAGGAAGAGAGTGCGAGATAATTATACTAGGAGACATGAATGCGCACATAGAAGATATAGATGGGTATACCGACCCGACAGGCAAAATGATCATGGATATGTGTGAAAGGCTTGATTTGATCATTTGCAACAGTACCGAGAAGTGCGAAGGGCAACTAACATGGGAGGTAGGAAGGCTTCTGTCGACGATAGATTATGCACTGATGTCACATAGGATGTATGATAAGCTCAGGGGAATGCACATAGATGAAGGTGGCTCCAGAAGTCTGGGTAGCGATCACAAACGTATCAAGCTAAGTTTTGGAAGAGCAGTGAAAGTGGGAAGGAGACAAGATGAGCAACTACAGGAAAATTTTTATTCAGAAAGGCAAATTGAAATAGCCACTAAACAAATTGAGAAAGTAATCACGGAGGATAATAAGACTGTGTGGACATACACGAATCTAATTAGACTCTTTGAGTTAGAGCTTGCTAAGACGCGTGAGAAGTCACCCCGGAAAAGAAGACACGAACCCAAAAGTTGGTGGGATGAGGAAGTTAAGAGAGCCATAGCGAAACGTCAGGAAGCCTCTAGGGAACACAGACATGCTAAGCAGCGGGGTGAACCGACAGATGAATTTGAAAGAAAATGGGCAACCTTTCTAAGCTGTAGAAGGGGTGCATCCCTTCTGATCAATGAAAAAATTAGAAGGAAGGGAGCTCAGTGGCTGGCAGAAGTACATAAAAAGATAGAAAGGCAGCTGCGAAATTTTGGAACCATCTAAACTCCCTAAGAAATGAGACGAGCCTAGAGCAAAATTTTATAACTACAGCCCAAGGTAATAGGCTAGAAGGGGACGAAGCTATTGAATATATAAGAACAAGGGTGACAGAAAAATTTCAACAAAGTACTTTATGCACCACAATAGACAAGGACGAATCAAGTGGGGCAATGGCTCCATTTTCACAACAACAGTGGGAAAGGGCTGAGAAAAGGGTCCCTAGTAGTACATCAACAGGCCCAGATGGCATTCCAATTAGGATGATAAAGACAATATGTCCGAAGTCTAAGCAGGCTTTGAGAAAGGCAGTGAGCACAATAATAATCGATGGTGAAGTTCCCGATGGATGGAAAATTAGCAGGATGAGCATGATCTATAAAAGAAAGGGGGACAAAGCTGACATAAACAACTACCGTTTTATAACAGTGACATCAGTGGTCTACAGGCTGGCGATGCAGATTATAAAGGAAAGACTGCAGGCGTGGATAGATGATGAGGGGGTGCTGGGGGAACTGCAGAATGGGTTTCGGAAACACAGGAGGTTGAAAGACAATCTGTTCTCACTTACGCAGTGCATCGAAATAGCAGAAAAGGAACACAGGCCTCTGTGGCTAGCATTTTTGGATATCAAGGGAGCGTATGATAGCGTGGTTCAAGAGGAATTGTGGGGAATACTGGACACACTAAACGTGGAACATGTAGTCACTAATCTTTTAAAGGGTATCTATAAAGGTAACAAGGTAGTTATAAAGTGGGAAAAACAGGTATCCAAGCCTGCAGAGGTAAAACAGGGGCTTAGGCAGGGGTGCCCCCTGTCACCCTTATTATTCATGATGTACCTACAAGGATTACAAGCAAAATTAGAGGGAAGTGGGCTGGGCTTCAACCTCTATTTAGTCAAACAAGGAAAACTTATTGATCAGGCACTACCATCATTAATGTACGCAGATGATATAGTGCTAATGGCCAACAACAAGGAAGATTTGCAGAGATTGATGGACATCTGCGGTAATGAGGGAGATAGGTTAGATTTTAGATTCTGTAAGGAAAAATCAGCAGTCATGATTTTCAATGACAACGAAGGTAGTGAGCTTAGAATACAGGAGGTCACGCTAGAGATAACACATAAATACAAATATCTGGGTGTATGGATAAGCAATGGGACCGAGTATCTGAAGGAACACGAAATATACGTGACGACTAAAGGTAACAGGAATGCAGCAGTCATGAAAAATAGGGCACTGTGGAATTACAATAGGTATGATGTTGTGAGAGGAATATGGAAAGGGGTCATGGTTCCTGGGCTGACGTTCGGCAATGCGGTCTTGTGCATGAGATCAGAAGTTCAAGCAAGATTAGAAATTAAGCAACGGGGAATAGGTAGGCTTGCTTTAGGAGCTCACGGGAATACACCAAATCAGGGAGTACAAGGTGATATGGGATGGACATCATTTGAGGGCAGGGAAGCTAGCAGCAAGATAAAATTTGAGAAACGATTGAGAGAAATGGGGGAAGAGCGTTGGGCTAGGAAGGTTTTCAGCTACTTGTACATGAAGAATGTCGATACGAAATGGAGGAAGCGAACCAGGAAGTTGACTGGTAAATACTTAGAAAACAGCAGGTGGCCAGACCAAAAAGAACTATTGGTTAAGAAGAAAGTGAAGGAAACTGAGACTGACATGTGGAGAATGGGCATGATTAAGAAGTCCGCTCTAGAGACCTATCGAACCTTTAAGCAGGAAATTGTCAGGGAAAGGATCTATGATAATAATCGGGGTAGTTCTCTACTGTTTGAGGCCCGGACGGGAGTACTGCGAACCAAGACATATCGGGCCAAATACGAAGGGGTAGACACAGTATGCAGTGCGTGTGGAAAGGCAGAAGAAACTGCCGAACACTTGATAATGTTCTGTAAAGGGCTTCACCCTATAGTTCAGGATGATGGCGCTGCGTTATTCAAAGCACTGGGGTTTAGGGACCGGGAGGGCAAAATAGACTTTAAGCGGGTAGACTTAACTAGAAGGAGGTTATCTGATTGGTGGCTTAAGTCGAGGCACGAGTGAAAATTAAACTCTTCACTGCAAAGTACGAATCCTCAAACTCACTTTTTAAGAAAAAATTATAGTTTTTGGTTCATTAGGTATTACGGCTTGGTGACGCTAGCCACCGCCCGATCTAAAGGGTACAGCCATATCCATCCATCCATCCATCCGTCCGTCATTTGCAATGGCCCGCGCGCTCACCTCTTTTGGCTACAACGCATTTCTAGTGGCACTGCGTAAATAGACGAGATATATCGCCGCACAACACAAATATGAAGTGTAAAGTCTTTCACTATACGCCCCCTGTGAGATAGAACAGCGGTGGCAACCTAAAGACTGGCTAGCGCGGAGTCAACCGAGGTACTTATTGTAGGGGATGTGAAACGCTCGCTTCTTTGTTTCATATGACCTGAATGAAAACCAACACATAATGAAGCCATGGCAGGTATAGGGGACTTAAGTTTACTGCTGTAACTGTATTGTATCTGCGATATGAATGTGAAAGAAAAGTATGGTTGAAGAAGCTTTCACTTTCTACAAAACTTCCGGAAAAACTTTACATAAACGTTTTTCATTTCTTCATTTTTTCACGTTACTTTCTTCAAATTTATATCCCACTTACTGCAGTACAAATAAAACAAAACAGTTATTATTCCTAATATATGTTAGCTTTCATTAGACTTATATTTAGGTAGCCATATTAATAAAAAATAAAAAATAGGTATGTATACATTGGAATAAGTATGTCATACATTAACCACCAAGAGGGGGCATTCATAGTATCTAGTGATCAGGCAACACTAGGCGCGTCCGCCATGTTTTGTAGGACGCCGTCGTGGAATCAAGTGCTAGCGTATCCATAAGGATATATGCTAATGAGAAGCTGAGCCGCTGTCACATGTGGAGCTTTCAGACCGAGAAAAATAGGGCTTTTTCTTTCGTCATTCAGCAGCCTATGGTAACCGAACTTCACTGTGCAACCACAAGTAGACGAGAACGCAATATCGGAGCTTAGAGTACTTCAAAACTCATTTGGCTTAAAGCTTTGTGAAGCGACGCACCAGGGGCATCGCTTCACAAAGTCAGACAGCTGTTTTGTATGGGCGTGTGTTTTCCATCTGAGGTAGACGTTCAGGAAAGTGTTCATTGCAGAGGAGATGCGTTTCCTGAACTTCTCACTGGAGCTTGCGTCGCAACACATCTCTATGGTATTTTTCACTGCAATTATAACACGTTTCACGTATTGAAACCGCGGTCTCTCTGCGCGACGAGTGCAATGCTGTGCTGCTTCCCTCGACTCAATTTCTTTAGCCACAGGTATCTCTAGGCCCTTCGAAAGAGCGTGTCATAGTTTTTCGAAATATACAAGGCATGGACATGTATACATGAGCGTTGCACCGCAATTCCAACAAAAATAGTGATCACGCGTATCGACTGTTTACGGACTAAGCGTTCCAAGTAACTCAGCTGTAATGTAACTCAGCTTACTGGTTGTTTCTAATGCCTTGCGGTCGTAATATATGTAGCGGATTGAGGTTATCGTCGCGGTTTTTGAACGCAAAATGTGTGCGTTTTATTGACTTATCTGTCTAAAATATTGTGCTTTTTGCTTTCGCATCCCATGGAGGCGTGCATTATCCTGCGTCATTGCAAACAGCGTACAAACATACGAGTGTCCGTGATCAGTGGAAATATGAGTACGACGATTTACCGAACAAACTAGTTCATCTATAGTACCTTCTATAGAACCTTCTATAGTACCTTCTATAGAACCTTCGCTTTAAGAGTTGAACATGATAGCGAAGTCCGGCCCCTAGTGTGCCTTTCAACCGCAAAGTGCATACTTATTAATATGTTTTGTTACACAAACACACACGCACCCACAAACGCGCACTCGCGCAAGTGCGGCGTATCTATAGTAATGGTACAGGATTTCGATCTATTGAACAGCAGTTTTATAACAACTTCATAAAAATATTGTACAGTCATATGGTCACATAGCCCTGTATTATGAACTGCGTGTAGGCGTGAGACTTGTATTCGTAAATGGTCATTATCTATCCTATGCGTGTTGCCTAGGTTATCTGGCAATTTTCGACTTGTTCTTGTGGAGACCTCTTCCGACGAGCAGCAACAACCATCGCCTTACGGTCGATGAAATGACAACTGCAGTACTTCACTTCTTTAATTGTGTCATGAAAATGAATAGCTAAATCTGTGCAAGTGTTGTGGTTTCTTGAAATAGCATTTCCTTGAAGGGGCATAGAGAGTCCCACAATGCCTCACAGATGGCACCACATTATTTAGCGTTTGCTGTTTGCTTGATGAACGCCTCTGGAAAGGCATGATATATTTTCCGCTTGATGGACATAGTTTTCGATTTTTAGAGCTGTTTGAAAGTTTCTGTGTTTTTTTAGCGGCAATGGCTGCACTATTTCGACCTTTTCGGCGTAGTTCGATGGCCTCCCAAATGCGCCTACAAATCGCCGAATGGGCTCGTTTTTGTCGCGACACCTGTCCAAGAAAATGTGTGGATTTATGTGGTCTTTTTTCCCTAAAGCATCTACAAGTAACATCGTGGCTTGGTGTTAGGACAACCGCTTTTCACGCGAACGGCCTGGGTTTGATTCTGAACGAAACTGAAAATTTCATTCTTTATTTTATTTGGTTGTTTCTCACTTTTTCGCTCACAACCAACGATGCCAACGCCGATGGCGGAATTTCTGCGACACGAGCTCTCTAACGCTATCGCGTTGAAAACGAAAACCAAGCGCGTAAAGCACCAACCACTGGCACGCGTACGCTCGCCCCTACGCGTCAAAAGCGTGTATTCGCGCCGGCGGAGGAAAAGGGCGCGCAACCGCAGCCACGCGTCGACCACGTCGACGCTCACGCTTTCAAGGCTGATGCGCAGTGTTGCTTGATCTTTTGTCTCAAAACTGTCCAAGTTCAGCACAGAACAACGCGTTTTCAACTGGAGCGGTTGCGTACGTTGTCGAAGATATGAGAGCACGTTAAAACATTGATTGTGCTTCACCCACTATAGTTTTGACTATTTGAGAAGTAATTGACATCACAGTGACCAAATAAACTACAGCGGTATGCACCAAAAATCAACATCAGCACGTGCGCCACTCCCACGAAGGAAAATTCGCGTCTAGGGTAGTGTACATCTACCATAGGCGTGCGCATATTTCGCCTTAGGTGAGGGCGGGGGGCAAAGTTTTATCGCAGTGCTGCCCCTCCCTGTGTTATGTGAATGTAGGAGCTGATTGAGTGCCCCCTGCCTAATATGTAATTCTATAAAGTTGACATTCCGCCCCCTCTCCCTACGGTGACTAAAGGAGCGGATGCCCCCCTCATCAGGTTTATAAAACACCAGGCTCCTGTACCTACACTAGTGATATATATTTATTATTTGGAATATGCTGGTACATTCGGTACATTTACACTTCATGTTTTACAGCACTTATTAACTTAATAATCATGCCTGAAACCTCATGATGTGGCAGATTTAGGTCATGGGACTACGATTGAGCCCTGTGTAGAAGGCTTTCGAATGATGTCTGCAATAGAAATGCTCTCTAATGCAACAAACAACGCTCGGCTCTTAATGATGCAACAGATATTGGTCGTAAGATATGACTAAAGCACTGTGTAGAATGCTTCTGGGCATTTTCTGTGGTCTAAATGCGCTCTGATGTAACCAACTGTGCCTTACACTTCTTGACGTGACAAATATTGTCACAAGGCCGTAACTAAATCCTGTATGGAAGACTTCTGGACGTTGCCTGTAGTCAAATATTCTCTAACAAACAAACCGCACTGAAATCCTAATGAAGTCACAGATATTGGTCGTAAGATAGCAAGTGAACCCTGTATGGAAGAATTTTGAACGTTGTCTGCAGCCGAAAAATTTCTTTAATGCAACAACTCACACCCGACATTTCATGATGTGACAAATTCAGGTCATAAGACAGCAAATGTGCCCTGTGTAAAAGGTTTTTGAAGGATGTATATGTTAGAAATATTCTCTAATGCAACAAAGTACCCCAGGTTCTTAATGTTACAACAGCTACTGAACATAAAATAGGAACCAAGCACTGCGCAAAATGCTTTTGAGCATTGTGTGTAGCTGAAATATGCTCCAACGCAACTACCTCTGCCTAACACTTCAGGATGTGGCAGATATTGGTCATAAGACTGCAACTAAATCATGTATGGAAGACTTCTCGACCTTGTTTGTAGCCAGAATATTCTCTAAATCGACAAACTGCAATCAAAACTTGATGAACTCACAGAGTTTGGTCATAATATTGCAACTGCACTCTGTATAGAAGGCTTTTGAATGTTGTCTGCAGCGAAAATGTTCTCTAATGCAACAAACCGCACCTGACACTTCATGATGTCACAGATTTAGGTCATGAGCCCTGTTTATAAGGCTTTCTGATGATGTGTGTTTTATAAATATCCTCTAATCCAACAAAAACACCTTACTCTTAGTCATACAACAGTTAGTTATCATATGATAGGAACCAATCATTGCGTAGAATGCCTTTGGGCATTTTTAGTTGTCGAAATATGCTCCAGCGCAACTAACTGTGCAAGACATTTCATGATGTGGCAGACATTTCTCATGAGACTGCACCTGAATCTTATGTGGAAGACTTCTGGACGTCTTCTGTAGTCAATGTAATCTCTGAGGCGACAAACTGCACTCAAAACTTCATGAATTCACAGATATCGGTCATAACATTGCAACTGAACCCTGTGAGCAAAGCTTTCATGGTTCTCTGCAGCCGAAATGTTCTCCCATGCAACAAATCATTGCCGGCCATTAATGATTCAACAGATATTAGTTTTAAAAATGGAACCGAGCACTGCGTGGAGCGCTTTTGGATGGTATATTAATTTATTTTGAAATGTGGTGCTACTGCAGAAGTGGAGTACATCATTACAAAATGAAAGCATTCAAACAGTAACATCACAAGAAGTGTGCCAACATGAACAAATATCACTATCTCCTGTGTGCAGCTAAGTAAAAAATTGAAGAAATAGAACATAAATATGATATTGGTGCTTACAAAAAGTCAGACACACTGGAATTACGAACCAAACCAAGTAGATCATTTGAGTGTTTGATAGCTTTATTTGAGCGTGACAGAGAGCACTAAAAATGGCTCTAAGCGGGTTGTTATTGCAGATAAGTTCTGTGTTGGAGACTTTCCCACTTTGTTGGTATTTTAGGTATCCTTCAACATCTAACAATTTGCATCTGAAACTTCTTGATGCAAAAGATATTGCAACCAAGCGCCGCATAGTAGGTTTTCACATGTCGTCAGTAGTATAAATAACCTATAACGTAATAAAGTGTGATATTTTATGATGCAACAGATATTGGTCATAGGATGGCACCCAAACCTTCTATAGAATTCTTTGCATGCTTTCGAACATAGCTAAACTGAATATCTTGATACTTTCGATAAGTTCAAGTGCTTGCTTATTCTAAGTTATGCATATACAAAAAATATTTGAAAAGAAATGAACCAGTCCTTGTAAACACATAAAATATTTTGGTGTTAGAAAACATCCGATAATTACGACAGCTTATATCAGTCAGCAGGAACAGATAAATACGTGCACACTGCTGAGTGATCTCAAGTGAGATGAGGTACGATTTGCATATCTTCAAAAGAAAGTGCAGTACAGTACTAGTGAACTTTTATCCATTGTGTGCATACATGCGGTGACCGACTATCTTGTCATCGTGCAGCAGATTTCATATGAGGTGCTTCTCACTTACAAGGTTTTCAGTTAATTCCTGTCCAGCTGTAAACAAAACGCGTCATATAGATATAGTAAACTGTAAAATGATGGAGAAGCGCGATTGTTTGCCTAGCTATGAGTATCCGAATGGGCTTGTAAGAACGTGTGTGTTAGAATTCTGCCAAACAACGTATGTGCTACCGAGCGTGGCAGAGAAGAAGAACAAGACTCAAGTGAAATAGCAGGTAACACCAGCAGCACTTATTCATTTAACTTTCTTTTTCCATCACCGCAGCAATGCACGTTCAAGTTTCTATCATATACATGAATAGAAATGAGAACGCAGGCAGCTGAATGTGTCAGCGTCGCTGGTACCCGGCATGAAATCACATCACACTGCTACCAACCAGCGCACGCTTGTTGTTAGCTTGACAAAACATGAAAACGATTTGCACCGAACCTAACGAGCGTTCTAGCGTCGTACACTCTGCAAATACACTTATGTCAGTACGTACGTTTTAACATCACCAAAATGTGTTGGCTAGTGTGAGGTTAACTTTCATCGATGATGAATACCGATTCTGCAAACAAATACAGATATATTAAAACACCTCCGTAGGCCCTACGCGACCTTCCAGGCATCATATATAGTGTCTACGTTTGCGACGAAAACTACCGTCAAAAATTTTTCAACTAACGTTCCTCAGATGAGCTGCTTCACACAAACTCGACGGTAGAGGCCTACGCTGAATGCAGACGACACCGCTCTGAAATAACTTCGCGCTAGTCGAGGACATACGCTTCAAGCTTCAAACCTCCCAAGCTTGTTTGAACTCGTTCTTAACACAGAAAACCACAGATCAATGCCCAGGAACATCGTCATGCTTCAGTAGTCTGGACGATGTTTTTACTTGGCCGACAATCGAACTCAGGGCATGCACAAGCCCAGCCTGGCGGCAATAGCTGAATTTGTCGGCGTCAATCGAACTCGGCATCAAACCGCGTCTCGCTAGTACACCACTCGCAGCCGTTCGTCGTGTCCTTGTCGTTCTAGATGACCTAGCGGTCGTTCAGGAACGTTTGGAGTAGCTTCCGCGCTTGCGTCCAGCACTCGGCTGTGCCTTCGAAGCGGCGGACTTCAGGCACAGCCATGGAGTTTCTCACAATCATACCTAGAGGAAACTCTGGCACTAGTGAGCTGCTGGATGCAAGGGAACGACGGGATACGTGAGCCTCCAACTTGACTCAAATTTATATACCCAGAAGATGCGTCTGGCTTCACGTTAAACTGATGAGTTTCTTTCTAAAAGAGCACATAATAAGCTGTTCCTTTTTGTCATTGTACAGAAATGTGTTGTATTTAACGCTACGGAACCTTCTACGTTGATGTGCAATTTTACGAAGTGTAAGAAGTAACCAATGGCTGCTAAACTTGGCAGGCAGACAAGAAACCGAGTGTTCTTTCTGCCACGCTTATGTCGTCTGTGTCGTTCTTTCGCCGTTTGGTTGTGCCGTCAAGGTGAGTGGACTTTTATTTTAGAATATAATACGCGTGAAATACATCCGATTATAAACGTTTTGTTTTAAAGAAGCTTTATTTACGCAGTGGTATTCGCTTTCGAGCCAAAGCCTCACTCAGCACCAGCCAACACAAGCCTCGCAGACACATATTCCGTGAGTCCCAGTGCTCCCACATCAATTGATTTCATTGATTTATTATATGTAGGGGTGAACGTCCCAAAACCACCGTATGATTATGAGAGACGCTGTAGTGGAGGGCTTCGGAAATTTTGACCACCTGGGGTTCTTTAACGAGCGCCCAAATCATAGCACATGAGCCTACAGCATTTTCGCCTACATCGAACATGCAGCCGCCGCAGCTGAGATTCCATCCTGCGACCTGTGATCAGCAGCCGATTAAGCCTTAGCCACTAGACCACCATGGCAAGGCACGCCCCAACATCGCCCCTTCAGAAATTTGTATAGACAGTGGCGCCACACTTCCCTCTAGGTATTCTGAGGAACTCTACGGGCACAGCATTTGGAGGCGTCCCAGCCTTTGGTAGGTTGACGCCGCCGTACATGTGGTGACGTAAGCGATGATACCTCGCGCCTCATCGCGTATGCCCCTCCGACGCCGACGCCGAGTTGCGCTTTTGACGCGTAGGCGCAAGTATGTGCGTGCCAGTGGTTGGCACGTAAAGTGAAAAGAAAAAGTTGCGTGCTTCGGCGTACAGAGGGTGGCGCGCACTGTCTTGCGAAGCTAGCTTGCAAAGCAGTGGCTGTGTAAATTTGGCGATGGCGTCTCATGTGGCAGCACATAATTACATCTGATGCGTTCAGCAGCGTCTGCGGCACTGAATGTACACGTGCAAAGCAGTCCTTGCTTTCATCGATCACAAACACCTACGGATGATGTTGATCAATCATGCTCGCTCGCATGTCGGATGTTAGTAATCTGTTCTAAAATGCTTATATTGAAATATAATATTTTCAAAGTCTGGCTATGTCACAGCCTGATTAAAAATCCGGGGTTGGTGGATGCTGGAATCGTTGGTGGATATAGTGGAAAGAATAGTGGATATGGTAGAAACTGTAGCAAGCATAATTACTGATGATGGCGAGAGTGGAAAAAAATATGGACGTTGGTGGTGGTGGTGGCAAGCCAATAGTGGTGATGGTGAAAATGCTGGCTGATGACGGTTAGAGTGTAAAATATGGTGGCAGATGGTGGTTGTGGTGGCAAGCCAATGGTGGCGACCGTGGAAAATGCCGTCTGATGGTAGCGATTCAAAACGTGTTTGGTGCATGGCTTGGTTAAAAAGCTAGATGACGGTGGTACGATGGAAGCTTGGTGGATGTTGCTGGCATGATGAAAAGCACATGACAGTATGAAAATTACTAATTTGTAGTGCTTAATTCACGAATGCACAGAGATATATGTTTACGGTGAAAAGAAACTAACGCTCCTAATTACGTTTTTAGCACGGTTATTTTTTTATTCCTGTGGTGTGAACAACGCTTCAATTTTTGTTGAAAGTAGAAAATGTGGCCGTAAACATGTATACATTTTGCGCACGTAGTTACATCAGTTTGACCACCACGATGTGTTTATTTGCTGTGATGTCTAGAAGACTAGAGGTTTCACTGTGAACATTGACAATAAATGGTTTACATCGGCGCGTAGTTGTCGACAAATAAATGAGCTCTGGTTCGTAATTGCCCCTTTCAATATTTGAGCAGAACACAGTGGTCACTTGATGTCGCCACGATAGAAACGCAACTCTGGTGATTCTTGCACAGTTTATTGTTTGATCCATACTTTTGTGTTAACAAAGAGCGTGCGAATAAATAAACATTCACTTTCGACGTCCGCCGAGACGAGCCCCGGCGAATTCGACTTTCATCCTGTTCTACCACCATAATTTCCACCAATGGTTGGTCATACCGAGCGAGCCCGTACAAGTGTTATCAGTGCTTCTGGGTTTCAGAATACACAATTTTGCGAGTAAAAATGACAATACAGCACAGCCGTGACATCATTTGCCCTAAGTAAAGCCTTTTTTATTGTTTACAGTGTCTGCACAAGAAGCAACAAACATCGGCGCGACGCGCTTGCAGCACTTCCACCAAATGGACGCCTCCTCTCACCGACAGCCGCCGGTCGAACTCACCGGCACTTCACTGGCTCTTATGCGAGAACATAAACTCATCTATTCGTATGCTTACTGAACCAATAAGATAGCATAATGTTTCTGGCGCACTGCATTCGTTTTGGCCAAGCTGTTATGTAGTTGTTCTTAATTACAGAGCAACAGCGGTGCGCTGGCATGACTGCGCTGTGCGTTGCGCCGAAAACAACACAATCAATTGTGTGGGTGTATCTATCAAATGAGCATAGAAACGTCATAAAGCCTGAACAGATATCGCCCTTTGGAAGGAGCAAAAAACGGATATTAAACTTGGCAGTAACCACCGATAAACTCTACCTGCTCCTCAGTTCACTGCGTTGTTTTCTTTTTCTTGAGGTTGTAAATTGTAACAAAAAACGTAGCGCTGTTGCCATTATCGCAGTGGGAATTATTAAAGGCAGCAGTTGGTTGTATTTTTCAAATGAGCAAAATTTAGTAGCAGGGGCAGATTCCGTCCATCTCCACTGAGCAACAAACAGAACTGAAGTTACACAGTGACTTTGTGAGTTGACTACTTCTTTAACACCGAAGTTGCCAGCTGGCGGCGTGGCACAGTGGTTAGTGTGCTCAAATAACAGTCCGAAGATGGCACGTTCGATTCCGCGCTGGCGCACCTTTTCTTACGGTTGCTTTTTACAACAGTTTTATTCGATTATTTTTATTATTTCTTCAGTGGCAGCTCGTCCCGGTGGTTCTGACGCTGCTTCACGCTATAGCACTGCCAACTCGAGCGTGCCATCCACCATTCGCTCCACCATACACCATGTGCCACCAACATTTCCACCACCATTTCCACCACCATAATCCACCAAAATGGTGGATGGTGGAATTCACTGTTACTGTGGTGGACGTATTTTCATTATGGAGTTGAGCAATTAAATCGCACGTAGAAATAAGAACTTATATAGTAAAGCACATTTGCGACGCTGAAAACTTCCAAAAGACCCGATCTTGTTGTCGGAACAGATGCGTGTCTGTGTGTTTTTTTTCTTCGTTCATGTAAGTTATGAATTCGATTAAGACTAGTCCTACCTTTTCCCGGCATTGTCAGGGCTCTCTCGTTGCTATAAAGCACACCAAGCATTAGGAAGTTATCGCAAAATGAAAATAAACAATCAGCAATTTTCACCGTAAGCGCTGTGATATGCGCCTGGTTTTGTTGTCATGCCCACCTGATCATGGCATATCGCGCCTATAGGATCATCGACAGATGGCGCTAAACATTTTGAATGTCACCTGGTACAATACAATTTCCCGAAAGCTATATCTGGCATATAGCCTTTTTCCACATCAATGCATACTTGCAAATGCTTCTTCAAGTGACAAACACACCTCCGTAGGTCCTCAAAAATTATGGGAACTTCGGGACCACTAGTTATTGCGATTGCCATCAGCGGCTTTGCCAGCATTTTGAAATGTGGAAGTTGGCTCCATGCCACATTGTATATACCTCCGTAATTTTGTTTTATTGATGAAAACACCGAAGTGGGGTGCAGTCTAGAAACTTAAACTTCAATACCGGTACAACCAAGACGTCAACCTGCATCACTTAGTAACCCGATTTTGTGAGTGGTGATGCAGGAATTAACTCTGGTGATGGTAAATGCATCGTTCAAACACAAATTTTCTCTGCAGCCATGAACTCCGACCACGCACTGCTAGAGCATGCTGCGAAGTTTGTTTTGCTTTATTAAGTGCCGTAGCAAGCCATGTCTGTTGTCTGTTTTCTTTGTATCATCTTATTCGGGACCAGTTGATTGATTGATTAGTGGGGTTTAACGTCCCAAAACCACCATATGATTATGAAAGACGCCGTAGTGGTGGACTCAGCAAATTTCTACAACCTGGGGTTTTTTGACGTACATCCAAATCTGAGCACACGGGCCTACAACATATCCGCCTCCATCGGAAATGAAGCCGCCGCAGCCGGGATTGAATCCCACGACCTGCGGGTCAGCAGCCGAGCACCTTGGCTACTAGACCACCGCGGCGGGGCTAATCGGAACCAGTAGAATTTCAAGGGTGCAATCAGCGTTTTTGTGCTTACCATGCATGCTCTTATGATAAAAAGTCACATTTTTGCTAAAAGGGCGAAGGAATGAATGCGATATCAACAAATTTGATGGTTTTACGAAGCAATTCAAGCATATTTAAAAGCAATAATAATTGTAGTAAACATGTGATCACTAAATAACCAAGTTAACTGCGGCACGGCCACAGTAGATCCCCACAACAAGGTTTTTGTGTAGTGACGGCGTTGATATACGAAGGAAGGCTGGCAATCAACTCATTTAGATCCAATATCACGCAACTCTACAAAACGCAGTAGTGTATGAGAACACGACTGCCCTAAGTACACTTCTAACTGTTTTTATTTTCGTGTTTAGAGTGCAGCTTGTAGAAGCTTCCGCCTCCTGGAGGGGCACAAGCCGCGCACTGATTGCTGCCGCGATAGTGCGGCAACCATAAGCCGCTCCCCTCCCCGCCACTCTTGTTCACTTACGCAATAAAGTGCCTGCGCAGACGACGCCAGTGGAAAAGGTGATGTTCGCTCCGCAGAAACTGGATGTTAGCGCATACTTATCCGTGTATATATGCATACATATACATATACTTATTGACTGCGGCTCCGGCGGTGGTTGAAGCAGGGACGACGTCGGTAAAAACCAGCCGAGACTCTCCATATAATTACTACTGCAATAAAACAATTGTAACCCTCCTCCCTCCAAGCCACACCAACGCTCAACCTTCACCAACCACAATGCATGTAGGGTTTGCTGCCCAAAGGCAAAATCCAGGCGACGAGAATGACCTGTGCGTTGTCTTTTAACCAAATTTCAGAATTCAAGTAATAAAAAAGTATACAAGAAGTCGTTAAGTTGTCCCAAACATCGCGTACAAATTTCATTCATTTATATTTCATTATGCACTAATGTAAGTATTAGCTGCTAGAACGTTGTGGGCACTTCTATGTTCGAAAAGAAGAGGCGCGCTGGTAGTGATGCCAAAATTTTTTTCCTTTCTACCCCTGAGTAAGCTTCCAGTTAATAGACATGATCCTTACAGTCTGTTCTCTTTTCCTCGCATTAGAGTATGCGTGCCTATCTTTTACTAAAGTGATCCTCTGCCAACAACGCAACTTTTTGCAGGCTGCTTTGTGCAGAATGCTGTGAAAAAAAAAACCAAAAACCAAAACAGAAAAACAAGTGGTTTGCCCATTTCCTAAACAATTATTTCGTGATTTTTTCCCCCTGAAGTTCGGTTAAGTTTGTAGCAAGTGAGCTTAAGCATGTGTGGGGCTCTTGGAATACGTTAAAGACTGGTTGTGCAACGCAGTTGAAATGCCTGTGTTTAGCTTCCATGCACATACAGGATGGTATAAAGAAAGAAAGGAACAGAGCTTCTATATGGCTGTGCCTACATAAAGCCAATAAAGCTGCTTCTCCTACACTGCCTCGTCCGATTCTCTTCTAAATGTTTCATGCGGTTTTTACTTGGACGGCTACTGAATGTGATATTACACCGTTTGTGCCAAAAAGGCAAATATAAAAAGGCGCATCATTAGCGCAATTACGTATTGCCAAACTCCTGATATAACCGCAGGCGCTGGATCGAAAAGTGGCCATGAATGGCCCGCTGGTTCATGATATGCCCCATGACTCTTCTTATTGCCAGAGTAAATATACCTCCTGGGGCCTACAATAGCCTCCAATAGCTCTCATTTGGGACAGGATGAATTGGTGGCAATGCGGATAGTGGTGTTCAGTACAAAGCGTAACTGTTGCAACATAGACCATAACGAGAAGGAAAAGAAAAAAAAGCGTAAAACGATGTACAACTCCATTTATGATTCAAGTAAAAATAAAGCTATAATGACTCACGTTTCACACGTAATTCTAGTTCATTTTTTGTTATGATTTTTATATATATTCTAACGTTTTTTGTCTTTCCCATATAGAGGGAGCACTTTCATTCGAGCTGCACCTACGGCTGCATTAACCACCAACCAATTTTCTAGATGTCTTTCGTTATTGCGATATCAACTATATGAACACACCAAAGGAGTATCTGCGTCACCGTGAGGTACCGTCGATATCCCGCGTCGATAACACTGTCCCACGACTCGTGTATATTTCATGTGTGAGTGAAAACGTGCGAAGGCAGCAAACGATCGCGGCTCAGGCGTGGAGGAAACACTTCTTCAGGTAAATTTCACCTGAAGATGTACCGGAAATTTGGGAGGGGTTGGAGGGTAGAAGGGTTTTCAGAAAGGAATCTTTGATCTGCCTGCAGACCACTCATAGTTTTGTAAATGTGGCATCCGCGGCAAAGTTTGCGTTCAAATCGTGGATAGCAAGAAGGTCGCCTCTCGCTGCAACTAGAAGAAGCAGACAGGACACAGACCAGAAGCTACTTCTGTGTTCTAGGATCTTCTAGCCTATGTTTTTCATTGCGCTTAAAGATTTTTCAATCACGAACGTAAATCAACTGGCCCAGCTTGCCATCTCACTGCAGGAAAAGTGTTTTCTTGTGTCAGTGTTGTTTGAGTTACGAAAGATAGAAGGCTCACGAAATGGGTGCTTGTTTTACTTTGGGTAGCGTTTGAATTTGTCGCTATCAGACTGATCGTTTCGCTCTTCCGGTGAAACTATGACGTTTTTGCTGTTATGAGCCAGAATCAGTCTTTTTAAATAAACTTAGGCGATTTACATCCTTGCGTTTTCTCAAATATTCAAGTTCTGAAGAGGATTGTGTAATGTTGAGGAAAATAACTTGCGATGATTACCGACTGGGAAAGGTTATCCTTGTACTTGCTAAAATTACCTCGAGACTTGTAGAATCGCACTCATAAGCGTGCATGCAGGGTTGTTTCCAAGTTCCTAAGCAGTTTTGCACGCACCAAACCAGAAAACTCGTTTGTATGTCCATCAGTATGCGCCTCCGTTGCGTAAGACGAATCACTGTAAAGGAAACGATACTAATTACATCATCTCCCGCTAAAGAGAACCATGTCTAGATGCGAAGCAGCGGGCGCTAACGCTAACACTGGAGGCGTTGTGCAGGAGAGAAACCCGTGGAAGCGCAAAGCACGCAGTGACGGACCGCTGTTTCCTACTAGAACATGACAATCGCTGCTAATGGGCAATGAGAGACGAAAGGCTCCGCCTGGAGACAGAGACCCGCAGTCCGCTTTTAGTTAATGCGCATGCTGAGAATTTTTACGCTTCAACAACGCACAAGAGAAATCTCCCACCGACCCTGCATTGGAGGCCAAGATCGAGTGCCTATATGTAAAGGGTGGCTAGTGAGCGAATGTGGAGTGCGAGCAGTCGGTTTTTTTAAATCATGAAACACGCTAGCAGATGCTGCTTTCGTCGGCGTTACGAGGTGAGATGGAAAGAAAAAAAAAACATAGGAGAGGAAAGAAAGGGGGAGTGGACGCGCATGCACAATGGGGATTTAAACGCCGCTGAGTTGCCTAGAGTAGAAAGAGAGAGAGTGAGCCTAGGCCTGCAGACGCTGCCTGCGTCGGCGTTGTGAGGCGACAGAGAAGGAAAGCATAGAAGAGGAGAGAGCGGGGGAGTGGATGTGCATGAGCAGTGAGTGGAGGTTGAAACGCCGCTTGGTATCCTGTAGAAAGAGGGAAAGTGAGCCTAGGATAGCAGATGCTGCCTGCGTTGGCGTTACGAGGCCAGAAAAGGGGGAGCGTATGGGGGGAGAGAAGAGAGGGGCGCGCATGCGCCGTAAAGGCGCACGCCGCCCACCGGATCGAGCTAGACCATAAGATATTTTGCATATAAAAGAAAATTAGTTCGAAAGGTCAGTATTTCGCTGGTCACGCGCACTGTTGACTGATGAATCACTTGTGCAGCAACTGCAAACTATATCCCTGTAAGCGAAAATTAGCGGAGGTCGGATTTCTATCAACCTATGAGCCCCCATTCATGGGTCATGGCTTAATTATTCACTCCGACATAGCAAAGTGAACACGAAACAAATCGTCATTATACTCCTGCTTTGAATGACGGTGTTCTAAATAAACAACAGGAACTAATTGCACTCCGCTCAAAGTTTTCGTCACGTTGGTGGAAACCTCGCACTGGAGTTCCCGAAACAATTTTTCGTAGCGATAGGCGTTTGCGTGTGCGTACGTGTAAAGCTCCAGGGCATGGAGTTGTTGCAAAAAACGCCCTATCAGTGTTTTCTATGGACATCTAAGATTACTTTCACTGCTTAACTGTGCTGGACATAGACAAGTTCAAGTCACGAGAGCGTCCGACCACAAAACATAAAGCTGGCTTTCCCTGTCCATTCTACCGTCGAGCGGCCGTGCCCTTGTACGTACACGAGTGGAGGCCACCGACACACCTCAGATACCCCGCTACAACTTGCCGACCAACAAAATGCGAAGGATACTTGGTGTGGTAAAAAAAGTAGGCTGTTGTGATCCTCAGCGGTTCTTTCCTGCAGTGTCAACAGCAACAACGTCGAAAACGCACGAAGGGGGCCTTGGATACGTCGTCGGCATCAAGCCACCAAGGGCCGGTGACACTTGCTACGAACACGCAACAGCCGCCAGCGGAGCTTAGAATACATTGCAGCAATACTAAAGGCTCCCAGAATGAAGGGAGGTTAGATTCGTCTCTTTTGCGCCATGCTACCACAACTATCATAGAACTAGCACAAATGTGGGCAATGACAAATCACCAAACCAACTTGCGGCAGCTGCTGCACTGTAATAAAAAACGTTACCGGCGAGCGTCTAGTTCATTGTGGGTACTTTGCCTAGGCGCATGGAGACACTGCGAATAGCAGACAGCTGTTTCGTAACCGAGACGTTTTTTAATCTTACCGTAATTTGTGTACATGGCCTATCAGAAACTATATCATTACCATAAACGGGTATGGGCTGCAGAAAAGGGCTGAATCTCACCACTCAATCTAGGTCCACTATAAAATACGCACGAAAATACTGCGGGCCTGAGTGCTCAGACTTGGGTGCTCGTTAAAGAACCCCAGGGGGTCGAAGTTCCTGGAGCCCTCCACTTCGACGTCTCTCATAATAATATTGTGGTTTTCGGACGTTAAACCACACATATCATTCAATAAGAAAAAAAGTACGATGTTTCCCCGAGGTCGCGAAAGGCTACTCTATATCATTGTGGAGCTTGGCTGCTTCAAAGTTAGAACCTCGTGGCACTTGGCAATACCATGGTTGTTTTAACGTTTGAGCTCCTGTGCATTCTATATCGACTTGTGATTGTCGTTGTCTTTCCTGCGTATCAGAGAGTTTCACTTCACCAAACCTTTTTTCGGATGTATACGTACCGTCTCAAGGCGTCCCATGGCAGGATCTGTCTACACAGAGCTCGGGCGCAGTTGCTGCGCTGTTTTAGCATGGAGCATACGTGGCTCGACATGACGCCAATATACTTGCGCGTGAATGCTTCGGCGCGGTTGGAGCGCAGCTGCTATTTCAAAGTGCACGCGTCTTGACATAACGCCACTCCAGCTGCTCGAGGTGAGTGGTTGCTAGTCAACGGTGCAGCGAGGACTTTTTGAGATAGGGTGAAACACATTACGGCTAGCTCGAACACACCGCTTATCATACACCTAGAGGAGAGGGGAATTTAAACTGTACATTATGTATGTTCGTTCGTGCGTTTGCACGCATAGACAGTAGTCGAGAAATTTATTTCAGCTTGTTCAACACTACTGCTAAGGGCACTGCTTTGACCAAAACAATGCGAGAAACGACGCTGCCTCATGAAAGGAAGGAGGGGGGCGGAATTCGGGTAACGATTGCTGCGTCATCTGTGACTGCTGTAATAATTGTTTTCGTTTATTTTCTTGCCACTGTTCACTGCGAATGCCACCCGCAATCAACGTGAATCGTTTGTAATTTGGTAAATAATTGTTGTGTTAAGTCGAAGTAGGCTTATGAAAATTAGTTATACAGAAGTTTTAAAAAATTGCTTTGTCAGTTCACGGCCTTGTGCCATTCAGCCGTTTGGCATTGCTGTACCCAGCCACTTGTTAAACACGATTAGCTAGGAGCTTCGGATGAAGCAATGCACTCCCGGCACACTAAGAGCAGTACAAGAAAATAAACTGACAAAAATATATGTTGTGCCCTCCTCCCCCTCCCCAATAAAGAGTGGGGGTGAGAGCGTAGAAAGCTGTTAAGTTGCAATGTGGTCGTTTTGTTGCATAATTACATTTTACAAGCAAACCTATATGGTCTTTTGCACCGTAGATATTCCTCTTAGTGACATATTCAAAACTGCGAGGGAAGCCCTATTGTGGAAAGCTGAATGGAGAAGAGTACTTGGTAAAAAAAAAAGGCCTGAATGACTGAAAAGCGTTTAATTAAGGCTTTTAACAAGTGCTGCAGTTGGATATTTTTTGATGAAAATAATTGTAACTGTAATTGAATTTTCTTTACAGTAACTGTGCAAAAAAGTAACAGTGCCACAGTTACAAGTTCTTATAACATGAAAGTAACTGATTACAGTTACAAGTGACTGAAAAAGTAACTAGTTACCAGAAACGCGTTATGAGTAACTAGACACTGCCCAAAAGAACGCGTGTACTACAAGATTAATGCAGATATTTCTTAGCTGCTGGTTCCGCACTACAGTTTCATTGCCACAAAGAATGTCTGCACGGCAGCAACATGTTCGCTATTGAGACAGAACCTCGCTTCGCCGCGGTAGTGTACTCAGGCACTGGCTTGCAGGTCGTGGGATCGAATCGCGGCTGCGACGGCTGCAATTTTGATGGAGGCGAAATTGCTGTAGGCCCGTGTGCTCAGATTTCGGTGCACGTTAAAGAACCACAGGTGGTCAAAGTTTCCGGAGCCCTCCACTACGGCGTCTTTTATAAGCATATGGTGATTTTGGTTTGCAAAACTCCACATATTAAGCAACGACAAGAAAGAAGCGCTCCTATTACAATCGAAACTACGATTTGCCCTATCTCAAGATACACTGGCCCAGGTTTATAGCTCTGCTCGGTCATCAAGTGAACGGTGGGGGTATTCAGCTTTTTACAGGACAACGGAACTCAATGGGATACCTGCAATCGTCAGCACGAGTCATAGCGTAGTCGCATCGAAAACTGTAAAGGCCATGCCTGTATAGCAGTGTAGTAACGAAGCGCTAAAGTGCTACCCCCTTTAGGAAAGGCCCGTAGCACATGAGAAGTTGTCTTCTTCAACCTCGGGCTCGCGACAGGTTTTTAAACTTTAAGTAAATCTGATGCGGTTCAACAAAGAGGCTCGATGTATAGTTGCGTGCACACCACCAATCTTTCCAATGTTAGGCAAGTAAAATCCTTAATGGCGACGAGAATGAGGCGGTCCACGGCTTGCTGTTTTCAGGCTTCGACGAAGCAACGTGATCCGGCGCCACAATCAAGGAACTTCGGCACAGCTTGAAGTGGAAGTGCTGCGTTAGTGCCATCATTGTTTTTACGACTAGTGTTGCCAGCACAAGGGGATTTGTTTTGAGTTGCGAATTCTTCTACGCTCGAGAACACGGCTGCCATAAAAAAAAGCTACCACCAGGCCTCATGGGGTTTGGGCAAGGGAAACGGAAATTCGTTCCATGGGGTAAGTCTATTGAACACGCGTAGAGATCAACGTGCCGAGCTCTTGCGAGCAAAGGTATCAAGAGAGCAAAACGTGTGTCAAGAGAGCCTAGAATTTAGGCGCCAAATCTGCGGTGAAATTCCTAAGCGTCCAGTTTCAATGCAACAGCAGTGGTTCGACTTGTAGTGCGTCATGGACCCTATCGGCTTTTACAATGGGGAGAGGGGACTCTTTTTTGTTGTAGGTAGTTGTTGGTTATCATACGCCTCCTCTGCGCCATTAAGGTGTGACTTGTGCAATGCCACCCACAGATGTTTTCGTGAAAGCTGCGTTAAAATATGAGCCTTGTAACATTTCAGGTACGCAACAGTCATTATTACCCATGCAACGTAGCGATAACACGTACAATTATCTTAATTCAAGACGTTGCCTCATAATTTGTTAAACATCCTAATGTTGCGTCGAACATAGAGATTTAAGTTACCAGTTTTCTTTTTTTTTAGCCACCGCAGCGGTCTAGTGCTTCAGTGCTTGAGCACTGACCAAAAAAAAGCGCATTTAAATCCCAGCTGCGGCGACCGCATTTTCATGCATGAAGGCAAACGCTAGACATCCGTCTGCTTAAATTTGTTTCGCGCCTTGAAAAACCGCAGGTGGTCGAAATATCCGGAGCCCTCCAAATGAAATACATCATAATCATACAGTGGCACTCTGATGCCGTCCCCCCTCCCCTGGAATTTCTTTTCGCTATTGCATACAGAGCACAAATTGACCATTTGCTTTCATGGCCCCCACTATAATACAAGTCAAGGAATGGCCCCCTTCAGAGAAAAAAGTTTCTGCTCACGCCCCTGTAATCATATCGTGGTTTGGGGATGTAAAACCTTTTAAAGTATTGTTATTATATTCATTTCCTTTTTGAACTTTGGAAAGATTTGGCTTTGTAGATGCGTTATAAAAACGGGCTGTTGAAATTGTGTTCTCACTTTTGCACGGAACAATACCTTGTCATTCTTTCACGTCATCATTCTGTGGAGCAAAATACAATGACCGCTGGATAAGTGTTAGATTCATACCACTTTCTTCCTATGGCTGCCTGGATATTTCTGGCATCAACACATATGGACGCAAGAGGACCGTTGTATGGAGCTCCGCTTATACAAGAAGTTGCTCGTTGAACGATATATTTTTGCTTTGCCTGGCAGAACAAGGCTCCAAAAGAACTGAAACAACCATTGAAAGTGTTCGTCGTCATCAGAAGAGAAACAAAAACAGAGAATAAGACTTGGCGACACCGGAGTGGAGCTTTGTTGTTAGTGCGAGACGAAAAGGATGTTACGGGGATTTCACCCTTGTGTTCGAGGCACGTGCCGGGAAAACAAATTACATCGAAACCTTACACTTCGTCTGCCGTGCACTCCTGAAAGTGCTTCTCTCTTCGCACACATGAGGAGTTGGGTATGCGCCTGTGCTATCTGAAAGTGTCATATTTTTTGTTTCACATGTGATATTTCAGACGATTTTAATTCTACTATATCTAACTAGCCTTCATTCGCTCTGATTGCTTGTACACCTGACTTAACAACATGCTTTCACACAAAACTATGAACGTTTTCACCATCACTCGCCACAACACGCTGGCAGCGGCTTTCCCCGCACTGTGCAGGTCAGTAAACTTGTTTATTTTTTTATGGGTGTCCGTGTGTGTGTGGGGGGGGGATGATATCAAGCGGCTGCACTTCAGTAAAATTGGCCATGCCATTTGCCTAATATAGGAAGTATATGATGTCATTGCATTAAGAAGTGCTTTTAGCACGTGCTGTGATGCCATGCCGCTCATTGAAGAAGAAATGTCGCTGGCTGCCAATTACGAAAGCCACAAAGAATATCTACTGATAAGTGGTTCCCAAAAGAGATGGTGGTTCTTCTTCCGATATTATCGAAGAAAATGGCGTTAAAAATACGCTTCACGTACTGCTCATATTTGAATCAGCTGAGTCTTAATTTAATTTTGATTTTATTATGACCAATGCCAGCGCCTAAATTAAAAAAAACTCTAGTCTACAGATAGAAAATAGCGGGAAAAAGCTCTGGTCAAAAGTTCTGGTGAAAACTATGGTGATAAGCGTCGCGCCTTCCATCGTTAAAATGAAAAAAAAGTAGTTCATATCGGCACTCAGACACCGCCCCGACGCGGTGGCTGACGTATTCGCCTACTGACTCACAGGTCGTGGGATTGAATCCCGGCCTCAGTGGCTGAACTTTGGTGGAGGCTAAATTGCTGTAGGCCCGTGTGCACGTTAAAGAACCCCAGATGGTCAAAATTTCGGGAGCCCTGAACTATGGCGTGCTTCATATTAACATGGTGGGTTTGGGATGGTCATGAGAAGGACTACACACACACACACACACATCTATATATATATATATATATATATATATATATATATATATATATATATATATATATATATATATATATATATATATATATATTTATATTATATATATATATATATATATATATATATATACTGTAAGACGCTTTGATTCACCATCAGGTATGCTACAGATGGCCGAATTAGAGCAACTATCCGAAAAAAGAAACGGACATGCTTGAATTTTTTATCTTCGGTTTATTTTAATAAGCTCGGAATAAACCCTGACGACTACTTTCGGAAACACATTGGTCGAGCCTGACGTCACAAGCGTAGTCATTGCACCAAACCTGTATTCGCAAGAACTAATTTATAGAAACGTTCATTCTTCCCTCGAACAATCACAGAGGGTAATTCATTACCATCCTCTTCACCTTTGCTATGCAGAGAGTTTTGATATTCTTTTGTTTTTGTGTCTTTCATGTGTATCTTTTTGTGTTTTGACTTTTGTCTGGAGTATAGTACGAAACTACACACACACACACACACACACACACATATATATATATATATAGATATATATATATATATATAGATATATATATATATATATATATATATAGTTTTTTTGTTCTTTTATGCCACCGCCGCGGCTGGGATTCGATCTGGCGAATAGTGGGTCAGCAGCCGTGTGCCTCAAGTACTGTGCCATAAACCTCTACACAGAGTGGGTTGCTATAACCGAATGTATAAAAAGTATCGGCTCGCCAGTCCTCGAAGATTTATTGCGAGCTGATATATGTGTTCATAAAAAGCGGCTTGGGGATGCCAATTCTTTAGTTTTACCACCTCTAATTCAATGTTAGCTTGCTAGATTCAACCACCCTGAATGTGCTGCTAGGCGACCGAGTGTATTCGAAGGCTGAATTACGGCGGATCCCCTAATCGTAGACGTAGATTCTCCACAGCCAGTGTGGTTAATATCCAGTCAGACAATACAACAAGGAAACGCATCTTCGTCTAAATATATAGATGTTGCGCTTATATGCGGCGTTGAGATCGATATAAGTTGACATATACGTCTTCTTTCGCAATAAAGATCACACGCAACCTCTCCGTTTGTTTAGGGGTAATTAAAATTTCTAATACTTGCTTTTGTGCATTAAGCTGCATATACTACTGAGACCGATTACATCAGAGCACAGCACTGACTTGTGCTTACGTACGTTTTTTTTCGACCACGTACTAGAGAAAGCCAGCACTTTTATTTCGGTCAGCAAGGTTATACTGCGTGTGATGGTATGACAGTATACGACCTACTCAACGCCGACGCATTAAACCTAGCGAGAACGTCTGCTTCTTGAGTGAATGCCTCCTCTCAGGTATACACATCCGGTAAGTCATATAATGCTGTCCACTTGCCTACCGCCGTTGGCGTCTTGTCTCACTGATGCTCGAGTTAAAATGAAACAACCGTAAGTATTCTCTGCGGCCGTTTTGTTGTGTAACTGTACTTCACAATCAAATTTCACCAACCTCTGTGCAGATCGCGCGAGCAGCGGGTGTTGATCAGTGGTGTGGTTTCGGCGTCTGACGTGCTGTGCCTATCATGCGTAGCCTTACAGATATGCAGATAGACGCACATTGCTTTATAGCAGATGTATTGTTGGTCAGCGCCTGTGTTATACTTGGAAGGTATAACCATGGTTGCGCTCGAATAAAGCAAAGGCAGGTGAGAAGTGGAGCCCCGCCGCGGTGGTCTAGTAGCTGAGGTACTCAGCTGTTGGCCCACTAGTCACGGGATCGAACCCCGGCTGCGGCGGCTGCATTATAGATGGAGATGAAAATGCTGTAGGCCCGTGTGCTCAGATTTTGGTGCGCATTAAATAACCCCAAGTGGTCCAAATTTCCAGAGCCGTCCACTACGGCATCTCTCATAATAATATGGTGGTCTGGGACGTTAAACCTCGCATATGAATCATTCAGAAGAGACACGGACTTGCACTCGTCCGTGTCTCTCCTGTTCTTTCTTTCTTGGTGCGTAACTATAGTTATATATTTCAAGTATGAACCAACCCGCCCAACAGCAAGCCTTATCGCGCCTCTGTTACGCCGGCTCCGCGCACAACCGGAAGTTATCATGTTTTCGTGCGACCACGTATCCTAAATCTACCAGAAGGCACGCATCTTTCGGTATGAGAGTAGGGGGTTTGCTACAATAGCCTGACCGCATCATTGTTTGACAACGAAACGCTGCAAAGGACCCGACGCCGAGTGCGCTTGTGGTGAAACGAGGGAATTTTCGAACAATAAAAGGACCCTATAATTTAAAAAGCGAGACAACAGTTTTTTCACGGCTTGACTACCATTTCAACAAGTTCTCTATCCTCCTCAATACTCATTTCTTCACATAACGCGTAAATGTCAGCAATAACTATTGCGCCATTCAGAGTTGTGTGCTTTTCAACTACACAGTGCTATCACTGCTTGCGCAGTCGCAAATGCAGAGAACGAAGCAAAATCAGTTTATCACCCACGATTGACATGCGAACAACACATACCGGGCGTGGGACTGCATGTTAAATCAGGGTAGGCGACAATTCCCAACATTTAGTTATATCGTATATAGAAAATTCAGGACTTACCTTATCCTGACGTCACGTGAACAAACAGCTGGGGTCATGAATTGTGCTGCAAAGACAAGAAGCGCCGACAGAAGATAACGCGTCGTTATTTGTGTTTTTAGAGGTGGTTCAGAAGTCTAATAACACTATATTTTACAGATGTGCAGCTTGCTTTGTGAGGCGACACCTCGCGTTGGTTCAGGGGTCTGACGTGTGTGCTCAAGAGCATGTGCTGCTGAATAGACATGCAGTTCCACCGCAAGAACTGCATGTCTGTCACGCTGTTCATGCACTTGAGCATACCACGTCATTCAAGTCCCTCAAACCGCGGCAAGGTGTCATCTCGAAAAGCTAATCCGGCCGCTCAAGTGCTCTACACAGAGGGGGATGGTGCTGTACGGTGCACTCGTTAGGTGTTTTTCGCAGCGACTGCGTGATTTAAAAAAATTAATTTGTGCTAATACCAATAGAAACTTTATTAAATATAATTCATTTATTTCAGTACTTTCAGGGCCCTAAGGCGTTACAAAGAGGGGTTGGTTACAATAGTAAACAACATACCCAAATGAAGCGAAATATTGGGCTTGAATAAAAACACTAATAAAAACCAACAGTGCACAAAAATAAAAACAACAATTGAATAATAAATGTGAAAAAGAACATAACATGGTCTACTACAAAAAAAATCAACGCAAACGAAATAACTAACAAGCACAAGGACGTGCATATAAACTTGCAGCTGCACATGCGATGATAAAGGTGTGTTAAAAAAATAACATTAAGGAAGAGGGAAGAGATACATTTAAAATAAAAGTACCATATATCTATACAAAAAATACTATTATGACAACAACAGGTTAGTTATAGCAGCCTTAAACTTAGATTTATGAGTAATCTTGACAACAGATCGGCGAAAGTGATTCCATCTTGCTGGCATACGGGCAATGAATGAATTGTATAGCATGAGATAATACCAACCTCTGACGACGGTTGATGCGGGCAGATACGTAAAAGGAAGAGGTTTTCAGCTTATTCTTGATAACTCTATTGTCTTTATATACGTGCGAACTGGCCGAAGCGAGATATTTTTCATGCGTCCTGAAAGCACAGGTAACGATAAAGTTGCTACATGCAAATGACGCTGGAGGTGGGATGATAGTTAAAAAGAGTGAAACGAGATCTAGGCACGGCTCTGAATGAATTTACGCTGATGAAGGCGCGTTTATTGACTGGTGTCCCCACGCAGATGCAGCATATAAAAGTTTAGAACAGACTAGTTGAAATTAAGAAGAATAATAGGGCATAGGCCGAGCATGTAGCGCGCAGGTAGAATAACCGCTGGTCATTAAGGGTAACTGACTGGATTCCCAGAGAACGTAATTGCACGGAGGGGAGGCAGAATGTTAGGTGGGCTGATAAGATTTAAAAGTTAGTAGGTAACACCGCTGCAGCGACGACTGTTTTTAGTCCTTCTCACTTCGTTGATTATGCATTCTATAGGCTCGTAATAGCAAAACGTCTTTCCTTTAAGTGCTGCAAGTCATTGGCCAGCACTGCCGAATCATGTGCTAGCCAGCTAAAAAGCGCTTGTATGGAAGGTATGTTTTTGGGTATAGCCAAGAAGGGGCAAATTTAAGGAGAAAGTGAAAACGCATCATTTTTAGTGCTTTGGGCCACCCTTTCATTACAGCAGTGAAGTGGGAAGATCTCCCTCTCTCATTACGCCCCAGACATATGCCTCAACAAGCGGTAAGTAACAAAAATATCTTTCGGCAGAGCTCACGTAGCATGATCTAGCAATATTACATCAGACTCTGGCTTGTCTCGCGCAGAGCGTCAATTCCAAGAATCTAAGAAGGCAGTCTGTTTTCCTCAACCTTATTCCGCCAACCACGCCTGAAATGGATCGGTGGAAGTTTCGTTGTGTTAGGGCGAGAAAACTGTAATTCTGGTACCACAGCGACTCGTCTCGGAGCTGCTTGATAGAGCAGCCTGTTGCTACCATGAGCAAACAACGACTTGGCGTAAGCTAGGGGTAGTGTTCGGCCAAATAGAACAACCGAAGCACAAAAATGGATTCTCCTTGTTCCAAAGAGCGGTTTGTACGAAAAATTGAAATCTGGACCCTACAGTATCGAAACGGAAATAACTGAGGAACTTGTCTGTCTTCTTTAAATTCAAAAGCATCCTAATTCAAAGAACAATAATATATCTGGATAACTGACACCTACCATAGCCTAAGAAAGTCAGGTAAATTTGGGTATAGTTTTATATGTTACAAGTATAAATAACGGGCCCTTTTGAAAATGTATTTCTGACGAAGAACATGAGCGAGAATAACACATGTTGATCAAATAGACGCCTCTTTTGTTATAAATGGGCTGTTCTATAGATGACACCATTTTACTTTCTTCTGCGGGAGTTCTCGTAAAACGGCTAATTCAGACAATTTTCAGGGCGTTCATTACAAAAACTGTAATGCATGAAAGCCTAATGGGAATACTCGCCACATCGATTCATCGAAAAGATAGCCGTCGAGAAACACTCGACGATTCAATTTCTCCGTTATGCAGCAACGATAAATAAAGTTAGAACTAATATTACTAAAAGAACAGTTCAATATTATTGAAATAAAACAAAAGATTATGAAAATTGGGAAGGAGTGAATCATGTAGGGATAGCAGAACTGGCTCAGCTCTGCTATCGCTGAGCCAGTTCTGGTGTGAAGCATCTAGTGTCCTTCTCCTTCTTCGTTACATGCCTTCCCTATGACATCCAGGGAAGGGCGCTTCAGCTCCTCTAATGTCATCGGCTATTGGCTGGCTCAAATGTTCCCTTCTTTATTTTTAGTGCCCAGGGGGCCAGTAGTAGGATTCAACTGACATTTGTGGTGCACACCCGTTTTTTGATGAATCGGGACTACATGACACGCCGTGACGACAGAAGACGCCAAGCCTACTATAAAGTGTTTTAACAGGCACCATACATCTATAGTCCCCATACCCACGCCTTTCCTTTTGGCACTGGGCATCACTTACAAGTAACCCTTTCACACCCAGCCACACTACTACCTTCTCAGCATCTTT
>WOVY01002522.1:0-79041 GCA_013436015.1 Rhipicephalus annulatus | reverse complement strand
TGCCACTTTCATTTCAGAGGGACGGCGATGCCCTCGACCGATAACATGCCCGAGAGTAGAGTACCTCTGCTTGTGCTAGCTGACACTTGGGCGCCTTTACCTTTAAACCTGCTTCGCGTAGGCGTGTCAGTACTGCTCTCAAATGCGCCAAGTGTTCAGGCCAGGACGAGGAAAACACGGCGACGTCGTCCAAGTAAGGCAACGCGAAGTCCTCTTGACCCCGCAAAACTTATCCATTAAGTTTGAAAAACAGTAAGGCGCGTTCTTTCAGGCCGAAACCCAACACTCTTGGCGGAATGTCCCCAATGGTGAAATAAATGCAGCGTACCGCCTCGCCCTCTCGGTGAGCGGCACCTGCCAGTAACCTCTCACTAGGTCTAGCGTTGAGATAAATTCGCGTGCTTACCCTCTCGACGCGTTCTCGATGTGGGGAATTGGGTATGTCTGATCCTTGGTGATGCGGGTTTAACTTACGATAGTCTACGCAAGGACGCGAATCTTTGCCGGGTACCCACAAAAGAGTAAACTAGGAAAAGTAATCACTTTCACACGGCAATCAGCCCAATTCCAGCATCCTGTTAACCTCTGCTTTTATTAGCTCAAGCCGGCGAGGTGACACCCGATACGTCTTAGATCTTACCGGTTCCGACGAGGTAAGCTCTATGTCATGAGTGAGGACGGATGTCCGGCCTGGCTCGCTTACAAATCTGTCCTAAAACTCGGTCCAAAGACCAAGCAATTCCTGCTTCTGCTTCATTGTCAGCTGTGACTTTGATACTAAATCCTCAACTCTTTTCTCGATCGGGACTTCGTTCGATTCCGGAGCTAATTAAGGAATCTGCTGCGGAACCTCTTCCGGAACATTTAAAGTCATGTTCACGATGGCCCTTCTCTTTATGGGGCTTGAGTAAGTTTCTATGATACACCTGGTGACCTTACGACTTCCTGGTAATTTTACCACATAGTTGGTTGTCAGACAATTTTCGAGTAATCTCGGCCGGGCCGACCCATTGCACTCAAGCTTATTCTTTGGGAGGGCCTCAACAACATGACCCTGTCTCCTACAGCAAAGTGTCGTGCTTTAGCTGTTCGATCGTAGTAAAGCTTAGCCTTCTGCTGTGCTTTGGTCATCGCACTTGGTCAGTTCTTGGGCTTTTGTTAGACGATCCAATAAGGTGAGGACATATTCCACTACTACAGGATCATCACCCTGACCTTCCCACGACTCTCTCAGCATACGAAGAGGAGATCGCCGTCTGCGGCCGTAAACAAGTTCCGCTGGCGTAAACCCTGTTGTCTCATGTGGTGCAGTTCTTAGTGCAAACATCGTTGCAGGTAAGCACATTTCCCAGTCAGTTTTGTTCAAAAACATAAGGCTCTTAACACTCGCTTCATCACGGAGTGAAGCTTCTCTATCGAGTTCGACTGCGGATGGTCGACTGAACTATGCAATAATTCACGCCACACTGCTCTCGAAAGGTTGTCGTTAAGGCACTCGTGAAAATGGTGCCCTGGTCTGATTGTATCTCGGCAGGAAGCCTATCCGGGCAAACCTGGACAGAAGTGCGTTCACTACTTCCACGGAACTTAGCTCGTTTAGCGGGACCGCCTCTGGAAATTTAGTAGTTGGGCAGATTAAGGTCAGGATGGGATCGTAGCCTGAAGTTGTCTAGGGCAAAGGACCTACTGTGTCAATTACCAACCGACGAAAGGGCTCCGTGATTACGGGTACCAGCTTCATTGGAAATTTCGCCTTATCTCCCGGCTTACCCACTCGCTGACACACATCGCAAGATTTTACAAACCTCTCTACATCTTTAAAGCATCCAGGCCAGTAGTATTCCTTTAAAAGACGATTTTTCGTTTTCTTACGCCTAAGTGGCCTGACCATGATCCTCCATGCGCCAAACTAAGCAAATCCTGACGATACGCCTGAGGTACGACTACCTGGTCAAACTCTACTCCTCGCCTATCTAGATATTTTCGATAGAGTATGCCGCTCCTCTCTTGGAATCTCACATTTCGTTTGGCGATTCTCTCTTTCGAACTGTCCTGGAATTGCTTAAGCGTCGGGTCTCCCTTTTGTTCGGGTTATTGATGAAGCGGGGCTCACCTGCAGCAGCCTACTGAAATTATCCGAAGTTGGCATGACACACAACTATTTTGTAGTTCCTAGTACCTGGAATGTGTCACCCTCTGTGCTATCCTCTGTACTACCAGGAATTGGCTTGGGAGCAACGGAATTTTCTATTTGCTCGGTCAACGAGGCGTAATTGACCCCTTCCGATTCGGGAGGAAGTTCATCCTTGCCTTTAGGAATGGTTGCCTGCGCAACTACGGCTTCTTCAACCTGTTCTCGCACAAGTCGATTTGTTACCGTGGTGTCCAACTCGCAACCAGGCCCGTTGTCGATTTGAGGCTTGTTTGCCTCAGTGAATGTTGCTCTCGCAGCCAGCGCACGTGCCTTCGATCTAGTCAGTGCCGGCACTATGCCTTCTCCCAACGTTAGACCTTTCTCCTTCAGCATTTGATCTGACTTATTTGAAAATAAGTAAGGATACTGAGGGGTAGATATGGCGATACCGCGGCTTCCGTTTCGAACGTACCAAATGCGCCTTTAAGGACAACTTTAGCTACGGGAAGGCACTGACTGTTTGCTTCTGCGGCTTGTGTAATCCAGGCACAGTCTCCTGAATACTGTCCGGACTGAACAAAGGACGGATGAATTACGTCCATAGTGGCTGCGGGGTCTCTAAGAGCCCGACACTGCTTGCCGTTCACAATAAGGTTGTACATATAGGGCTCTAACAACTTCATGTTCTCGTCGGCTTCATTTATAGATAAAAAGGCCACCTTTTCTTTCGGGCAATATATCGCGAAGTGCGCTGTTTCGTGGCAATTGAAACAAGCCGCCGGTTTTTTCTCCTCAAATTTTCTTTGCTTGCCTCTACCGGCGCCCCATGGTTAGATGCCTTGTTTTCCTCACCCTTTTGTGCGAGACGTGTCAATTGTTTTCTAAACGGCGCCTTATTCGGTCGTAGGAATTTTTCCCTTTTAGGTTCGCTGCTTGCCCCGAGGGCGCGGCGCGTAACAAATTCTTCAGCGAGCTCTGCGGCTTTTGTTACGGTGTTCACGTCTGGTCTATCCTGCATATCAGAACCTCACCTTTTCTGGTAACCTTTGATAGAATTGTTCCAGACCGATACACTCGAGCACCTTGTCATGATTCCCATACGCCTTTGCCTCTTTGAGCCACTCCCCCATGTTGGCCATTAACTTCTAAGCAAACTCCGGGTATGATTTATTGTTCTCTTTTACGGCGTTGCGAAATTTTTGTCTGAAACCTTCCGCTGACAACCTGTATTTCTTGAGAAGGCTCGACTTTACCTCACTGTACTCGTCAGCCTCCTCTTTCGTCAGGCCCTCGATTATTTCAGATGCCTCCCCCGGAAGTAGGGACAACAAGCGTTGGGGCCATGTCCCCTGGTCAAAACCTTGCCTTTCGCAAGTTCCCTCAAAGTTGACGAGGAACAGCCCAATGTCCTCTCCTAGCTTGTACGATCTCATTAGGTCCGTCATTTTGGAACCTGACCCGCTTTGCGGTACCGGATGCCTCGCTGCCTCCTGCTCTACTAATATGGCTAATCTCTAGCTTGAGGCGCTTCATTTTAAGCTCGTGCTTTCGCATCTTATCTGCCTCGGCTTCTGCCGCTTTCCTTTCGGCCTCCGCCGTCTTTCCTTCGGCCTCGGCCGCCTTTCTTTTGGCCTCTGCCGCTTGCCTCTCCTGAATCTCCTCGACACATTCTGACAGCTCGTCATCCTCCGCCTCAATGCGAGAATCGCCTCTATCAGCTCTGGCTTTCTTTGAGAGTTCGACACCTCCAGATTCGACTCCCTTGCAAGTAGCAACAACATGGACTTTCGCAGGGATTTCAGATTCATGGCTGCCTCCAGTACCGCTGTCTCTGTTCCACGAAGATTCCTGTCCTGCAACTAATTAACTTTGACGGCAACGACAGCTCTTGATTCCTGCCTTGCCTCAAGTTTTCCGTTAACTTAGTCTACAAATAAAGCTTCAAAAAGCTCTTACATGAAATCCTGCCCTGTCACTGTTAACCTTGACGCCACTGACAGAAAGAGGTTAACCAAGCTATCACACAATTTCTGCCTGACGCAAGTTACCTGTTAACCCAATGACCAAGACAGCCCCTCTCTACCAGCTTTTACTTAACACATAGAGTAAATGCCTGGTAAAATTTAACAGAGAAAACCGGCACTCACCCAGTTCGCAGTCACGTCTCCAGCGTCGTGCCTCTCAGAAGTGCCGTTCGATTCGCTCTGAAAGTCGACGAGCTCGTGTCATCCTTCTCCTGTCGTCCCGTTGTTGGACTTCGGGCTCACTCCGTCCAGTGGTCGCTTTCGGGGTTATCGGCATCCCGCTGCTGCCATCTAGTTGTTGGGACTCCGGGTCCTGCCGGTCTCGTTTTCGGTAGCTGGCCCTGTCGCAGGATCCATCGTCCGACAATTCAGCAAGAAGAAGCGCCCGAACGAACGACAGATATTTATTTACATGTTGAGAAGTGATCAACTGATCCAAAGAGAGTAGAGAGAGAGATATACAAAATGTCTTCGGCATTTTATAGTGCCGCGTTGCCAACACTGGGCGCATTGTCCGCATCGTCAGCCAATACGATGGCCCCGGCACCTCAGCCAGGAGGGAGGGGAAAACACACCTCACAACACGTGGAGTGGCACAACCTAACACGATGCCCAAATATGGTCACGGCGCCATAAAAATGCCCAAACATGGTCACGAACGCACAGCAGATTCCGGAATTTTCCCGGCGAGAGGGCGGAGCCTGAATGGGGAGGTGGGGGTCGACGACACAGTCGGTCAAGAACCGGTTCTCCCCACAACTCCTCTTGCTTGGTTCCCTAGCGCAAAACCATTGCGTTGACCTTTGCTTTCGCTTGGCTGCAAGGCCGTCTCAGGTGCAGGCTATCCCGGGAATGCGTCGACAATCTCTCAGAGGGGTTCGCAAACCTTCGGAGAATCCTAATCGTGGGTCCGGTCGTAACAAGACCAACACTTGACTTTATTAGACGTAACTAGTAAGTGAGGAGGTTTAAATTTGCAGCATCCCCAAGGAGATCAGTGCGCATACACTATAAAGCATGAACTCTTTCGCACGCTTTTGCGCCAAACCGATACCGCTCTCATAACTAAGTCCATATACACATATACTTGAAAAGCTCCCTAATAAGTCCAATATCTCACAGGCCGCCAGCAATTTTTTCGTTTCCCTTTTTGTGAAGACTAGAACTAGGTAAACGAATCCGTTTTCGTAGTGTTGGGTTCCAAAAACTTTTTATGATTTATATACGTGATGGATTCCGACCCTCTTTTCGGAGCAAGGAAGCGAGGCGAAGACCATTGGAAAATCAGCAGCACGAATCTCGGAGGCTCCGGATGGCTCTTCTTTTTCTTCTCCCCAAGGTGTTTATTGCTTTCCAATGATCACTTTCTGCATGACGACTCAGTCGACTGCTCACCTATTTTTTTTTGTCATATCTTGGCGCACGCAGCACGCCACTGACGGCACATGCACATAGCTCTGCCATAGAGACGGCAGTATCTTTTTTGGCTGCGCACGCTGTCTTCGCGTACACACCAACAAACACTCGCGGCTGGCACTCTCGCCGAGCTCGAAGCAGCAGATTCAAAAGCGCAGCGCCATTCTCGCTCACCAGCATAAATAATTAGGCAGATGCGCCGGACTTTTCCAACCACCGCAAAAGTGGCAACTTGAGAACCGGCCGCGTACGGCTGCAGTATGAAAACTACAGAGCTTGTAGCACTCCTGGTTTATTCTTTGACGACGTGTCAGAGTTTCAAAAGTTCTACCCGACATTCGCACTCTCTCCTTTCCTCTTGCTTTTCACAGCGAAGTTGTACGGTGTTCGGAACTTTTCCAGTCATTTTCTCTTGGCAAAAAAGTGTGGGTGGATCCAGGACATTGCGCAGCACCGGGTCCAACTGCAGTGGAGGATAAAAGTGCTGTTCCTGGAGCTTAGTATCGGATTGTAGGTCAGCCCGCTATATAGCGATCTTTTTCCCTGTAGAAGAATACAGTCATGCACAGTTCCTCCCGTGTACTGGCAACGTTTACAATATATATATATATATATATATCAATTCAGGGTTTTTTATTGATAATTACCACTCATCCTTTAATCAAACCGAACGAACATGCTGTTCCTCAAGATAGCCTGCTTGGCCAGTTGCTGTTCGTTATATATGAAAATAATCTGATAGCAATCGACACTAGTGTGCAATATATTATAAATGCATACGACACTAGCTTATTCTTATCGGGTTCAAACGCAGATAAGTTAGTGAGTCAGGCCAATGTCGTTCTTAATAAGTTACAGTCTTGGTCTCTTCAAGTTCGCTTTTTAATTACTCTAATAGAACCAAGGCTACATTTTTTATAGCTAAAAGTCAAGCTGTTTTTGTCAGCACTACTTTTACCTTGGGATAAAATGGCATGAAAATTATTAACACCCTTATAACACATGGAGTCTATATTAATGAATTCATGCTCTGGTATGCTCACATTGATCATCTCGAAGTAAGCTGTCACGTAGAGTGGGCGTTTTGAGAAAATTCCACCATTTAGTGGCAGAAAAAACAAAGCCTACACTGTACCATGCACTGTTCGAATCAGTGAAAATGTAATGTATTGATCTGGGGGTATACAACACAGACTAATATAGGAAGACGGATAATAAAGCAGAAAAACGCGCTTACAGCGATTGCGGATGTTCCTCAAAGAACCCACTCTGAACCAATGTTTGCAGCATACCGTATGATGTGCTATCGAACATGTACGAACATCGCCTTTTACAGCTCTACAGATCACTGATTGTACATGGCATTTTATACCTATGTGAAGTCGCTAACCTCCGCATCCATATTCTTTATTACCCTGCAAGGCACCACACATATTGGTCGGTACCTCACCTACGCACTAATTATGGCTCTCGCATCATATACTATACATTGCCTTCTCTGCCTAACAAGGTCCAATTTTATCACACCTCAATAAGCGAAATTTTTTTCAACTCTCTTCAAAACCATTTTAATTAGTGGTTGCATCGCCCGCCAATTTAAAATATTTTCTGACCAAAACTTTCTTTGAATGTACCCCTAAAGATAGTGCACTTGTATTAGTGCCCATTTTAATGTGCACTATGTTTTGTTTGCTTGTTCCTTGTAATTTCATGTTTTTTTTTTCGTGTCTGTGCTGTTCCTGCACCTATACCGCTCTACTGATATTTATTGGGGGAAGGGAGCTTTGTCAAGCCCCAAGTGAGCAGCTTTTTGCTCCTTCTCCGCAGCATTTTTTCATTTATAAAAGTCTGACATAAAGATTCTGTGCAATTAGATAGATAGATAGATAGATAGATAGAAACATAGATAGATAGACAGATTGATAGATAGATAGGTAGATACATAGATAGATAGATAGATGAATAGATAGATAGATAGATAGATAGATAGATAGATAGATAGATAGATAGATAGATAGATAGATAGATGGATAGATAGATAGATAGATAGATAGATAGATAGATAGATAGATAGATAGATAGATAGATAGATAGATAGATAGATAGATAGATAGATAGATGAGGTAACCTCAATCGAGATAGGCAGGGCTCTGACGCAACATGAAGTGTATACCCACTGCAACTTCAGTGTACTTTCCCCAATGCGAGACACGCCGTGCAAGGCCCCAGAAAAAGGACTTTTCGAAAGCTATAAAAACCTCGCGCCAATACTACACCAAACAGGCGACGCCACCTTCTGCAGTGATGCGTTTACCTTGACGAGCCATCACCATCCACCCACAAATATGCCCCCCTCCACCCCACGCTCGCGAAATGCAAAAGCTCAGCACAATTGCGTGTAGCCGTTCTTTTCGTACAATGTGCTCGGATCGTGTCACTCATTCGAATGCTGCTCGGAGCTCTTTGCCTCCGTGGACGCGTCGACAGCCGAAATGCCTGAAATGGTGGCACGCATGCGCTCTTTCCCGTGCATGTGTTTATATTTAGCCCTCTCTTCTGTCAGGCTTCGTCAACTCCTGGGGTGGATTGTAGGGGCAAGCCACAGCTATCAGTCACACGTTTCGCGCGGCGGCAAAATGATCTTGGAATTTCGACTTCCGTGTCTGTTGGAGTCTATACACACTGCTCTTAGACCTGGCCGTCGCCTCAGAGTCTCCCACCGTGCCGTGGTGCAGGAAAACTGCAGCGACACAAGAAAGCATACAGGAACGGTAATATATATATATATATATATATATATATATATATATATATATATATATATATATATAGGTATGGGATATGGCACAACGGGAGCGTTGTCAACAAGGATAAATATAGTTATTTCCCAACAGTTTTGGGAGGGGTCCTCCCTTCATCAGGGGATGAGTTATATATATGTATATATATATATATATATATATATATATATATATATATATATATACACATGCGTGTGTGACGTATGAAGCAATGGTTGGTAGAGGCCAAGAAGAAAGAAGTGAGAGTAGAATAAACATGAGGTATGAGCCAGGACACGTCTCTCCAAGTCATCATAGCAGTACACAGCGACCAGCACCATGACGAAACCATCCGCTATCAGCATACCTTGACGGACCCGTACAGGAATATTTCAACCTATTAGAGCTCCACGCCACCGCTGCATCCTGGTCTGAACAGGAGATGGTCACAAACTTCCCCAACTACGTCACTGGTGAGGCACTCAAATTTTATCTCACCCGCATATTTGAAAACGGCGAATTGCGGCAAAAAAGTTAAAAAAATGTTCATTCGATTTAAAAATCACGATGAAGATCGCGAGCTTACAACCCGCGATCTGATGGCAATCGATCTCAGATGTCACAACCACCAGCAAGCAGTCTTCAAGCACTAAAACACCCAAGTTGAGTAGGTCATTCCCATTTCGACAAAACCAAGTCAAACATCCGCTCTCTCAAAGACATCAAGATCTGCTTCCACGAAGAGTTAATCTTCCACAGTGTTTTGCTATGGCACGAAAATGCACCTTTACATCATTACTTCACCATAGGACTCGTGTTACCGAACCCTCCAGTGCAATGTACTTCCCGCCTCGTACACTTGGCCCACCACCTGGTTTTCCGTCAATTGGCTCTTCAGTTACAACGCCCACTTCACGCCTCACACGCTCGCTGCGGTTGGTATAGAGCTGAAGAACTCCGAAGATACACAGCCAAGCTCCAAAGTTGCGCATACAGAGAGACATTCCCAAGCAAAATCCGACCAAATCAAGCGTTTGTCGGTCTCGCTGTCGAGTTCCCAGCCACCTGAGAGTCCAACCAACACAGTAGGCTCGGAATGATCAACTCTCAAGCACTGCCCTCTACAAGTAGCGTCTATGAAGAATGCCGTTGCAAGAGCCTTCTTCTAGCACCTTCGTGCTTGCGCTGCAACCCTTATTACCATCGAATTTAACCAACTAGCCCAAATAGCCGTTCTCCTCTAAAGATCAACCTGTCAATTCTAGTGCATCCCCTTCATTTTCTTTCGAGAATCACGACAACCCAATGACTACCAACTATTTAGTGGTCACATCAACTATCAAAGAAAAGCAGACTCGTGTTACTAAAGTAGTGCCACCTAGTCAGATTTCCCAACATCAGTATCATGAAGAACTCGAAGAACGCCGGAAATTCCGGCAGTTATATCAAGCACAATGATAAACTAAAATGAGATAACATGCAGATTTGCGGCTTAAGTATGGTCGTCATAACGACACCAAATAAAAGAAAGACATAGTCATCATCTGAGCCATATTCGTAGATGGAAACGTCAATGAAGTCTTCTGTACCAGATATCAAGGCATCATGTACGATCCTACCAACGGAGATACCACCAGAGAAAACCGCGAGACAGATTGAAGGCTACAATTTGTAAAATGCAGGAACACAGGTATCATATTATCAACATCGGTTCTCGTGGACGCAAGCTGGAAGCAGTGCTTTTGTCTCGGCCACAAAACGGAATACAGCACCCACGACAGCTAATTCTGCGCCCACGACATCCGACCTTCAAATGCTACAAGGACGTCCAATCTCATTCGTTCTTCGCAGCTGCTGAAGCCGTGTCATGGTCAGTGCAGTTGTGCAGGACGCAGTTATTTTCTGGAGAACGCCACAGTCAGCCTCGTCCACCAGAACTCCAGCGTTAATCAGACTGCTGCACGCGCCCCTGAAGTCTTTGAAAGTTTACGGAACTCTCCTGGAGCATAGAATAGATTGTGAACTTTGACATTTGTGACTTTTCAACTTCTCTTTGTTCACTTTTTTTGTCCGTAATCCATGCCTTCTTTCGGGAGGATGGGGAATCATTTGACGTATGAAGCAATGGTTCGTAGAGGCCGAGAAGGAAGAAGTGAGAATAGAATCAACGTGGTTTATTTCGACGTCACAGCCAGAATCTGGCTTTCATCAGGATTGAGGGTGCAGTTTGTCGGTGCTCAGTCTTATACAATCTCAAGTGAGAGAGAGAGAGACAAGAAGGAAAGATAGAAAACAAGAATAAAAGAAAAAGCAATGAGAACATGAGGTGGACTCCCCCTGCCGGCCCCTCCCACCCCTGTTCTTTTTCCCTTCCTTCCTCAGCCTTTCTCTTTTTGTTTCTTTTTCTCTTTTTTCTCTTCAACATTCATCTTTAGGATGTCCGTGGTCTGCGTATCTTTCCTTCCACAACGTATTGTTCCCGACCAAATGGCGCCGCATGGTTCCACCGGTTCAATGTGGGGAAAAAAGCTCTTTTAAGAAGTTCAGAACTACTCAGCGCCTCATGGACATCTCATCGCACGAAGAGGTGCTCCGCGTATTGCCGCAGAGGTTGGAAGGCGGGTGCAATGTCAATCCTGGCCCGCTTCTTGATTACGCATGCAGTAGGGGCCTCTCGATTGTGCACAGCGTTGCTGTTTAGCATGTAATGCTTGGCACAACTGATTAGATAGTAAGTTAGAAACGGAAACAGACGACAGCTGTACTTAGGAAGAGTAGTTACTTTTGGAAGTATTTTCAGTTGTCCAGTGCCCGTTGCAGCTGCAGTGCCGTGAACTCTGTTAATATTGTCATTAGTGCCGTTATCTTTTTTTGATTCTTTAATTGCTGCAAGTGTACCGGAGTTCTCAATTATTCCTCTATTGAGGGTGTTGAATTGGTGGATAAGGTATGACTCTCGTAGTTCACGTTCTCGATTTCATTGAAATCCCGTTTCTAAGAGTGTGACTGATAGTTTGTTGAATGCAAGATCGAGAAGGTTCAGATGTTTTGATCGAGGTAGACTTGGGGATGATTTCGCACTGGCTCTGCGATTACTTAAACGATTCCTAAATTGTGTTTCTATTTGTCCGATGTACTACAAGCTGCAAACGTTGCTTTCGAGTAGTTGTAACTAATTAGAGGAATCGCATGTTAGGTTTCCTCATACGGTAATCAAAAACTTATATTGTGTGCTTGTTGCTCTGTCTGTTTCTCGAATCGCTTTACATACATGACATCGTGACTATAAACAAAGTCGGCATGAATTATCAGGGGGTGAAGTATTGATTTCAGAACGGACAAGTGTCTCTTTGAGGTTGCGTGGTCGTCGGTATACGATGATAGGAGCGGATGGGAATGCGCGTTTCATACTTTCACTTTGTTCCAGAGTGGTCTATTGTCGTTTAAGGAGTTTTTTCACATTGGGGAAGTTTGTGTTGAAAGGGAAGCAGAGGTTCGTTCATTGCGGGTCTCCTTTCGAAGTTCGCTTCATAAGTACGTGATCACGCTTCAATTACCTCGCTTACCGAACGGCGTCATCAATTACATGGGGGGGGTACTTTTGTTTATCAAGCATAAGTTTTAGCCTCCATGAGCTCGTGCCAAAATCAGCGTCTCCTGAGCAGATTCTTTTAAACCGGTGAGCCTGGCTGTATGGAATACTGTTTTTACAAAGGAACGGGTGATCACTTTGACAATGGAGGTATTGCTGTCGATTCGTTGGTTTGTGATATAGGTTTGTAGAAAGATTTTCTTTTTCTATCGTTATGGGTATATCAAGAAATTTTATGGTTGCTTGCGAGTAGGTGTGTGTGAATCGTATGTTAGGATGTACAGCGCGGTAAGTGTCGATAAAGCGGAGAGGTTCATCGTCGCTGTGGGTCGAAATAAGAAACAGGTTGTCTATGTCTCTTCTATATGAGAGTGGTTTCAAGAAACTTTGTGTTAGAAATTTGGATTCAAGCTTTCCTATTAATATGTTGGCATAATTGGTCCCATTTGGTGCCCATGGCGTCCCCGCTGATATGTCGAAATTACTCCTGGTTAAATTCAAATGAATTTTTTTCTAGGATCCTCCTTGTCAAAGTTGCGATGTACAGAAAAATCGGGAGTGTCAGGTTGTCTATGGTCTGTGTACATGTTTTCTATTGAAGCTAAGCCGTCATCGTGAGGAATATTTGTAAACAACGAGGACACAACAAGAGTAACCAAGAACGAGTTTTTTGGTACAAACAGACCTGCAATGTCTTCAAGAAAATGTGTGTTGTATTTTATGTACGACGCGAGGGTGCATGGAAAGTGGTTGATTAGTTTGTCCACGTACCCTGATATGGATTCAGTTATTCTGCTTTTACCCGAAAGGATTGGTCGACGTGGCTTAGTGTTCATGAATTTTCGGGAGGATGTAGAAGCAACCTGGACGAGGGTATGCTGCTCACATTAATTTGTGGTCAGTGTTGTTTATCTTTTCCGCGTTCAACAGTTTCTTTAGTTCTGTTTATACGATACGTTTGTATTCATCTGTCGAATCACCTGGGAGGCGTTCGTAAAACTTTGGTTCGTCTAGTTGGTTGTATGCTTCTTGTAAGTAGTTCGTCGGATTAAGGACTACAATTGAATTGAATTGTCAGCGGGTTTTATCGTTTTGCCTGTACTAGAAGCCAGATTTCTCATACTCACTTTTTCATATCTTGTCAAGTTTTCTCGCTTTGCTTTCTGTCTGTGGTATTAGTGCGCCATATCTTTCCGTAATACGGTAACATAAAGGTCCAGACACTAGCCTCGAATACTGTTCGGTGTCCACCTATTTGTTTTACAACGGTGAATTTTTCATGGATACAAGGCCTTTCCAAAAAATATTCGTGCAACCTTAAACTTCGGCCCACGTTGTTGAGGTCTCGGAGCAAATGGAATTCGTCAAAAATGTTTGTGTTTGGGCAGAAGCTTTGTCCTTTGGATAGCACTTTTTCTTCGTCAGGTGACAAACTCGGAACTGATAGGTTTACAATCATAGTGTCCCAGGGCGTGTTCATAAATAGGTGCTCGTTTGTACCGTTAGTGGTTTCTTGGGTGGTGGTGTTGTAGTGGTATGCAATAATCTAAAGAAATCCGGCGTTGGGGACATGATCTCTTTGAGTTCATGAATTTTTGTGGTCAAGATGGCGTGGTATTTATTCTGTTCGAATTTCGTTAACAGGGTGATTTACTCTTTCGATGAAGTGTTGTGGCGGAGATTGGTGTTGGTCATAGCGAGCAGTTTCTTTACCTGCTTATCACCGTGATAGAAAACAATTTCTGTTAATTTAAGAGATGCCTGAACGAGGAAAGTTTTTCGTGTCATTCGATCGTGTTCATCTAGGTTTGTACCGGCTGGTGTGAGGGAAAGTGTCGTACCCTTGGGGGCTTTTCTAGCACCAAGGGACACTTGCAACGTTGATTTATGCATTTCATGTCTTATTCATTTGTCAGCGAATTTCCGTACTTTGAGGAAGGTGGCACTGCAACTAAGAAGCGATGAGCTGGAATTACATTTTAGAGGTCAATCTTCTTTTGGGTGCGGGGATGGCACTGATGAAGTCCGCAAATTCTAGTCATGTCCAGCAGGCCTTAGTCGTTGTAGGGAGGATTTCGGCGTTGGGTTCCCGGTGAGCATTGAGTGCAGAACATCTGCGTTCATAGGAAGTTTTGGTCTCGGGGTCCGCTATAAAGGGACGCGGCTTCGTAGTTCGGCAGGCTTTCCTTTGAGAAGTGGTGTAGTGGTTGGTGCTCTCATGTAGTGATTTTGGTCTCGCCGTCCGCAATTGAGGCACGCGTGTTGGCTGTTCAGCAGACTTCTTCCCTAGTAGTGGTGCGCTGTTGATCATGGTGAGGGGGTGCTTGTGGCTTGCGGGAATCAAAATTCCGCCGATCGTCGTGAGAGATCGTCGGGATCACAGACATGCTTGGAAAAGTATGTCTGTGAAGTTGGGTGGGTGCGGGGCTTCTGAAATGTGTTGATATTGTCACAGGGCCGTGACATAGCTGGAGGCAGGAGACTGGGTGATCTGATAATAAAGTGTTTATTCAGGCCTAACTTGCGCCCACATAAAAGGAAATTCAGATTACAAGAAGGCACTGGCAATGATAGCGGCGAGCAGATCATCGACTGTTGATCAACTGACAAGCGGCGAAGCGTGTCAGCATTTATACACTCACGATCGGCCATTCTAGCGTTGCCGCTAGCGGCGACGTAGATTCCAGAATAATTTGAAATGCTCACAACGTGGGCATGATCTCAGCAAAATGATATACTACAGCCTCGATGCTTCGGGAACACGTAGGCGCGGTTTGCGCTCAACGCAGTGTAACAAGGCAATAACAAAGCTTGAGAAAAGAACGTGGCATTGCCCCCCTCCCCCCTGAAAAAAGCATCGTTCCGATGCCGTAACAGAAGGGAAAATTAAAATATAATGCAAGAAAATAGAAGCAATAAATTACGATATAGCAATACTACAACAAGAAAATGCGTTTTTTTTTCATTTTGTTAACGTGCATGAAACGGCTTGAGGCATGCGACATGCAAGACTTTCAGGTCGCGATCGACGTCGTTAAAAGTTCGTAATGCCGTCAGACCCAACCTCGTAATTGAGGAGCATGACACATAGAATCACCCTGTACGGTTCGAAGTAGCGTCGCAGAAGCTTTTCACTCAGTTCACGTCAGCGTATCAGCATCCACACCCAAACACGTTCACCGGGCTGGTATTCCACAAAGCGTCGTCGAAGATTATAACGGCGGCGTTCGGTCGTCTGTTGGTTCTTGGTACGGAGGCAGGCGAATTGTCGGACAAATGGGACGAGAACGGCAAGCTGACAAACTTGGTGTTCTACCTTGCGGGTGTTGCCAGTTTGTGGTACAACAACCATGCGTCCGATTTTGCAACCTGGTCCGATTTTAAGACCACTATCAACAACGATTTCAGCCGCCTCTGCTGCTTGCAAGCTGCAAGCCAAGCAGCGCTTACGTGAATGAACTCAGGAGGCTAGTGAGTCATTCGCCAGCTATATTGAAGATGTCCTGGACTTATGAAACAAATCCAGTCACACCGTGTCCGAGTCTGACAAGATCCGAAACATCGTGAAAGGCATTCACGAAGATGCCTTCACGATGCTGCTCGCCAAAAACCCAGGCACAGTAGCTGAGGTCATCGCACTGTGCCAAAGCTACCAGGAGCTCTGCCGGCAGCGTTCGATGACCGGTCGCTCCCCACCACGAGCTGCATCGCTTGCTGGCTTGGAGGCCAGTTGGGACCAAGTGGCGTTGATAATAGACCTAAAGTACTTCTCCCGTGAGGTAATCGCGCGTCAGTTCTCTCTCCTGCCCTTTGCCCACCAACCGGCTGTTCAACAATTGGCTACTACCATTCTCCCTCCCATCCGTCGGGCGATTAAGCAGGAAATAGCGGAGGTAGTGCCTGTGTACCACCCTGAACAGCTTCCGGCTCCTGCGCCCCTGACTTACGCCCAAGTGGTCGCCAGGCCGCTTCAAGTCGTTCCCGCACCCGCCCCTCTCACCTGCGCCGAAGCTGCCACTCGACCTTCATCTATGCAGTGGGTATGCCTGCTACGTATGTTGACGTAACCCCTCAGACTCAGCTTCAGGCTACAATGCAGCCACCGTTCCGTCCATCGGTTCTTGCGACATGGGTGAGACCTACCCAAATGAAGAGATGGCGCACACCCGACAACCAGCCCATCTGCTTTGCCTGCGATTACGCCGATCACGTAGCCCGTTATTGTCATCGCTTACAGCTGGCTCCGATTTCTTCGCCTGTTGCTGGTCAGCTCAGCCGTCCCTATCACGAAGAACCGCCATCTATGCCACCACCATCTCGCCAAGGTCCATCTCCTCGCAGGTCGCCGTCTCCACGATGTCGTTCCCTGTCCCCCATGCGTCCAAGTTAAGCTGCTCACGAGCGGGACAACTAATCGTCGCAGTCCACGAGGCAAGGGCTGTGACGCTAAGGCATTGTAAAAGCCCTCAGAGCCGCCCATATAATGTCATTGACGTGCTTGTGGACGGTGTTATACATCTGCTCTCATTGACACTGGAGCTGCAGTATCAGGTATGGACGAAAACCTTTGCCGCTTGCTCCGAAAAGTGACGACGCCAGTTTCTGGGTTGTCCCTTCCTTCGTACTGCTAGTTTGTATTGTATCCATCCTACAGCAGGGTGCACAGCTCGCATTGTCGTTCAGGACGTTCGGTAGGTCGCCCAATTCATCAACATACCTGCATGCCCTCATGACGTCATCCTGGGATGGTATTTTCTATCTACCAACAACGCCGTCATCCATTGTGCCGCCACCGAAACTGAACTCTCAACCTTCTCGCATTTGACGGCAGAAAACAGTCCCCCGAAACTGAGCAAGATTCTCGTGAAAGACGATACCATAGTGCCTCCAAGCTCAACGACGGGTGTATCGGCCTAATGCGCTGGTCTCCCCGACACAATTGCACTCGTTTCGCCATCCGACCGTGATTTCAGAATGAAAGGGCTGCTAGTGCTTTTTGCGACCGTGCAAATTGCCCAGGGAAACGCCGCTATTTTTGTGGCCAACCCATCTCCGTACACTGTTACATTGGTTCCAGAGAATCGTCTCGGCAGAGTGGAACCAGTTGATAACGCACAAGTCCTGGATGTACCCGATGACTCGCGTTGTCCCAGTTCGCGTACCATCAGTGCTGTTTCCTCTTCTGATCCATCATTTCCTGATGTATTTAGCCCCTACATTGATGATGTAGCGGCGAGACGGAGGAGGAGACGTGAGGTGGCGTCGAAGGTGGCCGACGGGGCCGTGCCGATCTCGCCACTTTATTCCACGCCTGAAGCGGAGCCGCGGTGGCTGTCCACGTCCTAACCGTCAAAGCCAGAAGCTCGTTCCTATCCTCGCGCAGCTCGAGCTTGCATCAGCTGCGCGAGAGGCGCGGCGCAGTGATCAAGAAATGACGGCGATGATGATGGTACTACAGGCCTCCCCCCCTAGCGCTTTGCGCGATTCGAAGGCATATGAAAAAAAAGAAAAAATAGTGACAAACGCTATATACACGAACGACAATCCATAAAGTGTTCATTTGGAAAGTCCAGGTTGTCAACGTTGATGGGCCATCGGTAAGCAGCGGTGTCTGGCGGGCGACACTGGGAATGGCGCAGTGGACGAGGGTGGCCAGGCAGGCACGCTGTTGGAAGGAGCGGGTGAGGGTCGTGATGAAGGGACACCCTTGTCGACAGCGAGCACCAACAACAAGGTGAAAATTGGCCAAGGGCCGAGAACACACACGGGCCGCCCCGGCGCGGCCGATTGTCGTGCGCACTCGGACACTGATGCTCAAAAAATGAACTGCAGCATGAGCGCAGCACGGCCAGTCCAGAGGGTCCAGCGTTACCTCCACGTTGGAGCTGGTGGGAACGATGACAGGGAGTGCGGTCAACTCTGGCAGTGCGCCCACCGTGCCGGTACCGTCGCTTCCGGTGGCGCATCACCGGGCGCGGCGGCCGCCTGGTCGGCCGAGCAGGGTGCAGATATATTTGAAACGGTGCGCTCTGGACCGACGAAGTGAGACATGGTTTACAGTGACAACGAGCCGGCCCAGAGGGCACTGACAGACCGCTTTCCCCGACCTCTGACGACGCGCGACGCGTAGGCGTACGCCGAAGATTTGTCGCGCTGTTCGAGCCAAACCCGACGTCCGGTGATGCGAGACCGAGCGGCGGGCATGCGGCGTCACAGCCGTCATGGGCCGTCGACGGCGCCGAAATGCTCAAGCACGCGCACGCAGTGGCAGGCGGATGGCCCAACTGTGCATCCGTTGGGGCACGCACGGTGTGCTCCACCCGCGGTGAGCCAGGCGTGCGGCCCTCGGGACCCCCTGACATCGCCACAGCATCACGCAGGTCCAGCCGTGCATGCCCAGGGGCCCGAATCCCCGCAGGACACATCGAGGATGATGTCAGTAGGCACCGGCAGTCCACGAGACCCTGAGCAGCAGGCACCGGTGTGCAGGGGAAAGTGATAGCGTGGAGTGTCACAGCGGGCTCTGGGTCCACAGTGCGAGTGGTGCCGCGGGCCTCCACACGCGCCGGGACAGGCGGGGAGTCTGCAGGAAGGTCAGCTGGCCCAGCCGAGGTCGTCATGGAGTCTGGTGCGGCCACGGTGTCGCGTGCCGTCGCTTTCGTGGAAAACGTGCAGGTGGCAGGTACGTGTGATGAAGCTCCGCACGGGGGCTCTGAGGGAATGTACCTCTCGGAGGGAAGGGGGGGAGCCCTGTAGTACCATCATCATCGCCATCATTTCTTGATCACTGCGCCGCGCCTCTCGCGCAGCTATGACAACCTTACGTCGGTACAGTGTTTCCAGATTCTGGACCTGCTGCAAGAATGTCATTCTTCTTTTGATGTCGGGCGAAGTTCTCTCGGTCGCGCGTCCACTGTTACACATCGTATCGACACTGGTGCCCATTCACCATTACGGCAATGTCCTTACCACGTGTCGCCTGATGAACGTCGGGAAATTAACGAGTAGGTTGACGATATGCTCCAACGCGACGTTATTCGGCCCTCCGATAGTCCATGGGCGTCTCCTGTTGTTCTTGTTGCAAAGAAAGGTGGTTTTGTGCGGTTCTGTGTGGACTACAGACCACTCAATAAGATCACTCGCAAGGATGTCTACCCTCTGTCGCGAATCGTTGACGCCATTGACAGCCTTCACGGTGCTGCATTTCGTCTTCTCTCGATCTGCGCTCGGGGTACTGGCAAGTACCCACGGCTGATGACGCTCGACCAAAGACTACATTCCTCACACCCAACGGCTTGTACGAATTCAACGTCATACCGTTTAATCTATGCAATGCACCTGCGACCTTTGAGCGCATGATGGACACCGTTCTGCGCAACCTAAAATGGCACACGTGCTCGTGTTACCTCGATGACGTTGTTGTCTTCGCTCCAGATTTTTCAACGCATCTCCAACGTCTGAGAGAAGTTTTCGCACGTGTGAGGAATGTCGGCTTGCAACTAAATCTGAAGAAGTGCTGCTTTGCAGCACGGGAACTCACCATCCTAGGGTACGTCGTGTCCAAGCATGGCATTCTTCCTGACCCAGTCAAGCTTCGGTCTGTGGTCAAATTCCCCAAACCTGCGTCCGTCAAAGAACTGCGTAGTTTTGTGGGCCTGTGTTCATACTTCCGACGCTTCATACGAAACTTTGCCACGATCATATCACCACTGACGAAGCTTTTTGGAAGTAACGGACCCCTCAATTCGTGGTCGTCCGAGTGCGATGACCACGAATTGAATATATATATATATATATATATATATATATATATATATATATATATATTGTTAGGTTTGGCCTGGGGATTCATCTCTCAATCCCTTCGGCGCCCAGTCTTACCGACGCTGTCAAGTATTTGAGTGATTGTTCCAGACCAGGCGGCGGGCAGAGGCGAGTTCACGTCCTTCAAAAGCGGACCTTTTGTCATCGCTTCAAGCAGAAGCGGTGACTAATGGACTCGGCGACTCATCGGGCGACTGCAAAGCTGGCGTGGCCGGCGCCGGAGCTGACAGAGGAGCGGTGCTCCCTTTTGATCCCCAATCACCAAGCCGACCGGCCGACTGCCTATTCTCGTCAGGCATTGTACGTGCTAGCCGGAGGACCAAGACGTCGTGTCGCCAAGACGTCGTTAGCCGTTCGAGAGAGGCCAACAGAGATGGCGTCTTCCTGAAAGAGACCGCGACGGACAGCACCGCAAATTACCCCGCTAATTGAGCGAACAAAATCGGCGGACCCTTTGAAGTCTGCTGCCAGGATCGGGGGAATTCTCGAGTAGCGGCAACCACACGACGAGGACGAGCCCTGCTGGCGCCACCCCAGTGCAGTGTGCATGTGGACCGTGCATGCTCGCCCCCCTCACCTGCGTGTGCGTGATTGGTGTTCGACTCGGAGAGGAGGAGCCCGACAGGGCATAAAACGAAGCAGCAGAGTGCTGGACGGAGCTCTCTGAACCTGGCTCTGAACTATGTAGTGTTCAACCACCACGCTCGTGGTTTGTTAAACCACTATCCCTTCTTTTCTGTAAATATGTATAAATTAATGTCATAAACCTCTGTTATGTTTTCCCGTATCCTCCTGCGTTCCTCCTTTCGACCTGAACAACTGATGGCAGCGGTGGGATGCCATCATCAGCGACCATTCCTTCCTTCCCAGATTTTACAACTGGTTGGCAGCGGTGAGATGGACTTCACGACATGGTGCTGTGATGTGGTGAGTGCTTGGTCTTTGCTATAACTTTCCAGGCTTCATTTCTTGAGTGTGCGTTGATTAGAAGCTGGATTGTATGTGAGTTAGGGAGATCACCTATTTGTGTGTGTTAGAGGGATCACCTAATTATGTGTGAGATGCAGGACCAAAGTACAACGGCAATCATGGAGGTGAAGACACTGCTAAAAGATGGTCTTTTGTACATTTGTGAAGACCTTGGTATTAAGATTAAGGAAGGAATGGGCAGGTCAGAAATTTTGGAGCTAATCTTGGAAAGCGCCAGTGAGGTGGATATTGGATACGCGTTAAAAGCTTTAAAAAGGTTGGAGGAACGAAAACAGAAAAAAGAAAGAGAAGAAAAGGAATTACGGGATAGAAAAGAAAGAGAAGAAAAGGAAAGGAGGGATAGAAACGAAAGAGAGGAACGGGAACGAGAACGAGCGGAACGGGAAAGAGAGGCAAGGGAAAGGGATAGAAAAGAGCGTGATCGAGCACGCGCCTTGGTGCTCGAACAATTAGAAAAGAAAATTGAAGCAATGAGGCGAAAGATTCAGCCATCCGCAACGGTAGCGCACGAGAAGTGCGATAATCAAGTGAGTGAGGTGCAGCCCAGAGTTGTAGAGAAGGCTAGCACGTTTAAAGACAGCAGCAGGTTCGATGAAGAACCAAATTTGAGTACTGCTAAAGATGCTGCGAGGAGTAGAGAGGCCGATAAAAGCCAGAGCAAGTGCGACGAGGTGCTGTGCCAGTCAACTGTTAGCGAAACAGCTAGGATAGCTGTAGAACAGCTGGTACAGACCTCACCTGTGTTTGTCGCGACGGTGGATCTTGCAAATGAGGTCGAAGTAGGCAAGAACACCGGAGAAAGCTCAGAAGAAGCAGCGAAGGTAGAGAGGGACGGTAACAGTGCAGTTGGCGATAGCTCCCCGGAGTGCGAGCGAGATGGTTCAGAGGGAAACAGCTGCATTGTTACGAAGTGTGTTGAACTGTCCGCTGGTTTAAAATGTGAAAGAGATGATTTTGTCGAAAATCATTTAGACTGCGCGACTGAGACAGCTGACGGAAGCTGTGAGAGGGCTCACGAGTGTGAGTTGCTATCGGAAAGCTCGGAAACAAGCCGCAAGAAGCGGCGCAGGCGCAGGCGACGTCGGAGAGTTACGGGCGAGACAAAATGCACTACGGGTGTAAAGAAAGGCTCGACACGTTTGAGCGTAGTGAACAGAACTAGGTGTTCTGCATCGGCATCGAACTCGGCTTGCATGCGTCCTAGCCACCCGAAGAAAAATACAAAGAAATCGGATTCGCCAATAGAATCTCGGGTGAAGCGGCAGTCTTCGGATTTTGTCCCCAGCAAGTCTTATGGGTTGCCTTTGAACTGTAACAATGCCGATGACTCAAACCGCGACCAAATTGAGACCAATGAGGGAAGGGTCGGTCGCAAATGCCGCCGTAAAAGGAAGAAGCGTACACGAGCCATAAAGCGAAGGCATGAAAGAGGTAGCAATCAGCAGGGCGAGCGACCAAAGAGTGGGTTACCGGCCAGTTCGACGAAAAGGCCTTTGTGGCGAGAAGTAAGGCGCCAGCGGCGAAAGGGTAGACCACAGCGCGCATTCGCGCGACGGAATGCACGCCGGAGATTTAAAGCTTTGCGGGGACGGGAGTGTCGAAGGGGTCCTACAAGAAAAGCAACAATAGCTAAACACCGCTCGGCTAGACCAAATAGGACCCCGTCGCTCTTTCCCTTGCATTGCTCGGGTTCCCTCCGCAGGATTGACAGAGGTCGGCCGAAATCGCAAATGAGGCGTAACGCTGTCGTTCAGCTGGTAGCACGTGCACATTGTTGCCTCGGGCGTCCTCGCAATCCGGCAAGACCGCGACCGCCGCGTGTGCGATTGAGGTGAGGGACAGCTGTAAGCTGGAGAGAGTGACAAAGGAATTTTCTTAGAAGCATGTTTGTTTGCTTAATTTTGGTTTTAAAGTAGTGTTCCTTTGTCATCTCCCCAGCTAGTTCGTGTAGCAGCAGGTCTCTTCTAGATTTTTTTTAAAAAGCATTGTAAGTGTTTTAGTGTAGTTACAGGGAAATCGCCTATGGTTAGGTGTTTGTTGGTATGCTAGCGTTCTCTGGATGATAGTATGATGTCGTGCTAGAGCGCACAGCAAAGTCATGTGCGCTCTTTAAAAACAGGGGCTGACATGAAACTACATCCAGCGGATGAGCATGTTAGCACACAAGGTTTTGTTAAGTGATTGTTTATAAAGATCATATGATCACTTGAGCTGAAAGCACTGCGTTCGCCACATTTTGAGGCTAGATACATTTCTAGGATTTAGAAGACGCAGTTTGATTTGATGTGAGAGAGTTTTGTTCGCGTCAGGGTGTCATAAAAATAGATACTCTCGACCACACCTTGCAAGTATGTATTGAGAGAATGAAGAAAGCGCCCAGATAACTTGTGTATAGGGTATGGCAGCATTGGTGTGAAACCTTTGTATTTGGTTGTGTTTCATGAAATTAGTCAGGAAATTAAATGTCAGTTACAACTTAGTAGTGCGGATGGTAGGAGAAAGCTAGTTTTGAAGTAGTGTGATTACGGTTTATGGGGCCAAATTGTATTTGCCTTTGTGTGCTTTTCTCACACGGCAATTTGTTCCATCTTTAGTAAGCATCTCCACAGCCATGATTGTTGTAACTTTGGCGGCACAAAATTGTTTCAAAATTTTAGCGTACAGGTTTCTCTTTTGTTTGTGTTTTGAGAAGCCTGGAGGGTTTTAAGCGGGTCCAATGTGCTTGACTGCAGCATGGTATTGTGTTGTGTGGTTCGCCTTGCTGTTGTCGGTCATTGTGAGCTGGATTGGGAGTTGGTTTCGAGTATGCAGCTGGAGAGAAAGGCCAGGCCATCGTCCTCGTCACCACCCATTCTCTTCGTGCCCAGCGGTTGGGAGCGCTGGCCAGCCGAGATTTTCCGGGCGGCGGAGGAGCTGTTAGGTTTGGCCTGAGGATTCATCTCTCAATCCCTTCGGCGCCCAGCCTTACCGACGCTGTCAAGTATTTGAGTGATTGTTCCAGACCAGGCGGCGGGCAGAGGCGAGTTCACGTCCTTCAAAAGCGGACCTTTTGTCATCGCTTCAAGCAGAAGCGGTGACTAATGGACTCGGCGACTCATCGGGCGACTGCAAAGCTGGCGTGGCCGGCGCCGGAGCTGACAGAGGAGCGGTGCTCCCTTTTGATCCCCAATCACCAAGCCGACCGGCCGACTGCCTATTCTCGTCAGGCATTGTACGTGCTAGCCAGAGGACCAAGACGTCGTGTCGCCAAGACGTCGTTAGCCGTTCGAGAGAGGCCAACAGAGATGGCGTCTTCCTGAAAGAGACCGCAACGGACAGCACCGCAAATCACCCCGCTAATTGAGCGAACAAAATCGGCGGACCCTTTGAAGTCTGCTGCCAGGATCGGGGGAACTCTCGAGTAGCGGCAACCACACGACGAGGACGAGCCCTGCTGGCGCCACCCCAGTGCAGTGTGCATGTGGACCGTGCATGCTCGCCCCCCTCACCTGTGTGTGCGTGATTGGTGTTCGACTCGGAGAGGAGGAGCCCGACAGGGCATAAAACGAAGCAGCAGAGTGCTGGACGGAGCTCTCTGAACCTGGCTCTGAACTATGTAGTGTTCAACCACCACGCTCGTGGTTTGTTAAACCACTATCCCTTCTTTTCTGTAAATATGTATAAATTAATGTCATAAACCTCTGTTATGTTTTCCCGTATCCTCCTGCGTTCCTCCTTTCGACCTGAACAACTGATGGCAGCGGTGGGATGCCATCATCAGCGGACTTCCTCCTTCCCATCTCTTACAATATATATATATATATAGATATATATATATATATATATATATATATATATATATATATATATATATATATATATATGTGTGTGTGTGTGTGTGTAGACGGAAGCGAGAAAGCACGGCGTACGGCAAAACACTTTTAATATCGGCTTAGTCATATGATTGCAGCATCTGCAGGCTGTACTTCAGGACGTAGGAATATGTATACCAAGGTAATTGGTAAGTTACTGATAGGGGAGCCACTCATAAAACTGATATTCACTAAGGAGAAAGGATGAACTCGACCGCATAGGGCATGCATTGCAGGTAACCTCCAGCTGCCCTTAAAGTGACAAGTGTTTAACGAATTTTATTAGCAATACACGTAAGGCAGAAACTTGAGAGGTAAGTTAGAAACCCGGTAGGTTAAGATTCCTACACAGTGTGGTAGAACAGGAAGGTATGACAAAAGCAGAGCGGATGACAGCAGAATGGGCCAGAGAACGAATGGCCCTATTTCAACTAAGGACTCCTCCTTGAGTTTGTGAAAGGTCGGCCCTCAAGGCCATCCCTGTCTCTCACCTGTACATAGTTTAAATAAATGTTTTTTCACCACCACTACCGATGCTGTAGATTTGAACTTTAGGAGAAGAAATGACAAGAGGGGCACCAAGAATCAAAAGCAAGAGTGACTACTTTTGATAGTGGTCACTCTTGCTGTGCATTGGTGAACCCAAGTATAGTAAAGTTTTCCGTCACAACAGTAATCAATCCAGTATCTTTTTACGGGAGAATGACAATTTTACGAGGCAATCTCACAGCATTTTGAAGTTTGGCTAACATTTCCTTTGCGATGAATTTCCTTGTGGCCTGTTTGCAGTGCGAGTCGCTTATGTGACGCATTTGGACCTTGTGCTGTAGTATTACAGATCAGGCAAGTGCTGAACAGGGGCTCTATAGTATTACATCACGTGTTCATGCCTTTATTCTACTGTGACCTGTTGATAAAGTTACTGATGGGAATGAGCACACTTTTTGAAGACCGGTCAACGCATTTGCTGCTTCCGGAAAATATTTTCTTTAAAAATATATATCGCCACCATTGCTCTTTCGAAACTGTTGTGATCCCATGAGTTTGGCCAATCGTTTTGGACACAGAAATCGGGCTAACTGTGTCATTCCTGAGTCAAAATGTGATAAAACTTCGTGGTGCCTAAGAAAGCGAGTCGTGTCTCCTCTGTGTATGTCAATTCATATCAAAGTGCGACAGCATCGACGAAGTTCTCTTTTGATATATATATATATATATATATATATATATATATATATATATATATATATATATATATATATATATATATATATATATATATATGGGGTATGGCCCAATGGGAGCGTTGTTGACAAGGATAAATATATTTATTTCCCTACAGTTGCGGGAGGGGTCCTCCCTTTATCAGGGGATGAGTTATACTGACATGAACTTCCAAACTTCGTTGCTGCCGCGTCCCTCTCGCCTTGAAAGATCTTTCCGAGAGTGAGAGGGAACTAAAAAAAGAAAGAAAGAAAAAAAATAAAGGGGGAAGGAAAAAAGAAAAAAAGAAAAAGAAAGAAAAGAAAGAAAGTAAAAAAGAGGAAGAACCACTGTCAACACTGGGAACGAAACCAACTGTCCGTGTACGTCCACATTTGGTTCTTATCACGTGCTGTTCAGTTCTCGACGTGTGTCGGGCCACCCAAGATTGTCGCCGCGGTTGCAGGAGGTGTCCGTGACGGCGTGCGTAAAGAAAGGGTTTCCCCTTAATGTGTCGGTCGGCGTGCGGCGTGCGTAAAGAAAGGGTTTCCCCTTAATGGGTCGGTCGGCTCTTTACCTTTATTCTTCGTCCGTTTCCCCTCAATTGTCATCAAGTGGTAGGCGAACATAAACACTTTGTATGTGCATGTGAAAAAAAGAAAAAAGGAATAAAAAAAAACCAAAAATAGGAAAGGACAGTGCACACGTACGAGTCAGTCAGAAAAAAACAAGCATGGTCTCCAGCTATCAATCTTTGTCACCAATTTCCTCCTGGCTTATTTCTCGGAGGCAGGAGAGTTTTTCTGGGTCCTCGTTGATGCCGGCTACTAATGTTCGAAATTTGAAAATAAAATATGCCTCACGCTGTTCGCGCTCGCACCCATTTAAGAAACCGGACTGCAAAAGAGTTACGCTGATATTTTCAAAAGTGTGGTTTGGCAGGCGCAGATTTCTAGATAAAGGTAGCTTCGGCAGTGAAGTGGCGTGGTACCGGCGATTATTGAACCGCAGCCGAAATGGCGTGTCTGTTTGGCCGATATATTCTTGTCCGCAGATGTTGCAATGTAGCATGTATATTACGTTACTGGAGTCACAATTAAGGCTTTCAGTTATGCAGAATTTGAAATCCGAGAAGTTCGCTTTGGATTCACGTGTTGTGGCCATGTGTGGGCATACCTTGCATCGAGCTTTTCCGCAGGGATGGCACACTGATTGAATTTTGGAAGTGTTTGTTTTTGCTCTGATAAGAATGTCCTTCAGATTTTTATCCCTGCGGTACACCACGTGAGGTGGCTTCGCGAAAATAGAAGTTAGTCGTTTGCTTTGCTTGATTATGTTGAAATGGCGGGAAAGTATGTTGTTAATTCGTGGCGCTGATGAGGAGTAAGTTAGTACAAGGTTCGTTTGGGAAGTCGTTCTAGATACTCTGTTTGGTTCCTTAATCATATCATTCCTGTTCACGTTGCGAGCACGTAGTATGGCATCGTCAATAATGCCTTCCGGATAATTTTGTTTCAATATTGCTTTAGGTGTTCCGGGTGTCTGTCAAATTCCTGCATATCGGTGCATATTCTTCGGTACCGGTAGCCCTGAGAATATGGAATACCCGTTTTATAATGCTTTGGGTGGCTGCTGTTGGAATGTAGGTACATTTGACGGTCTGTAGGCTTTTTGTAAAGGTTTGTTGACAAGCGGTCATTTTTGACAGTGACAGTGACGTCCAAAAAGTTAATGCTAGTTTAGGAAATTTTGTGCGTGAATTTAATTGATGGGTGACACTTGTTGAAATCCTATATGAAGCGGAAAAGACTTCCCTCACCATGGTTCCATGTCATAAAAATGTCGTCTAAGTATCTTCTTTAGTAGAAAGATTTCAAGGTGCGTCTCTCAATGAATGGGATTTCAAGTGAAGCCATAAAGGTGCTCACGAAGTTTGGGGCCAATTTCGTGCCCATTGCAGTGCCACTGACCTGAAAGAAATGCTTGCCATTGAAGTCAAAATGGTTATAATTTAGTACAAGTTCAAGAAGTGTAAACAGTACCTCGCCACTTACACTAGTTGATGAGTCGGATTCTACATATTCAGAAACCATAGCCGCTATTCCGTCATGGTAGGGTATGTTGGTGTACAGTGAGCAGACGTTCATGGTCACCAGAAAACTGCCGCCTGGGACGTCGAGACTTGAAGTTTCGCAGATGAAGTGGTTTGTGACCTTCAGGTAATAGGGAAAATTTGGGGGATGTTTATTAAGGAAATGATGAATTCTGATATATTTTCTGTTGATGTGCTGTTACTGGATACTATCGGACGTCCTGGATTGCCTGCCTTGTGTATGTTGGGGAGCAAATAGAATCGACCGGGAACAGAATGGGCCGGTAACATTGCTTTTAACATTTTGCCGGTAATTTTCTCGTCCCGGCGAGGATTGTTTAGGGTTACTTTTATCTCCCTTTCGAATTCGGGAGTCGGGTCCGTTGGAAGTTCTTTGTAGAATTTTGTGTCTGATAGTTGTCGTTCCCCTTCCTTTAAGTAGTCTGACGTGTTTAGAATTACTATGCAGCCCCCTTTATCAGCCGGTTTGATCGTAATTCCAGTGCTTTTTCGTAGTTCATCGAGTGCCCTGCGTTCTGACTTTGATATGTTGTTTTGAAATGACCGATTTGTTTCATACGCTCTGTTGATATCTTTTTGAACTGCTGATATATACATATCGAAGTGTTTGTCCCTCTGCTCACCTGGACACCATGATTTGTCACCACCAATCAATCTATTCTCGTCCATATGTGGACGTACACGTACCGTATGTGGACGTACACGGACAGTTGGTTTCGTTCTCAGTGTTGACAGTGGTTCTTCCTCTTTTTTACTTTCTTTCTTTTTTGTTTTTCTTTTTTTTCTTTTTTCCTTCCCCCTTTTTTCTTTTTTTCTTTCTTTCTTTTTTTAGTTCCCTCTCACTCTCGCAAACATCTTTCAAGGCGAGAGGGACGCGGCAGCAACGAAGTTTGGAAGTTCATGTCAGTATAACTCATCCCATGATAAAGGGAGGACCCCTCCCGAAACCGTTGGGAAATAAATATATTTATCCTTGTTAACAACGCTCCCGTTATGCCATATCCCACGCCTTCACGAAGACTAACTGGTCCATTGAAATATTACTCCCACTATATATATATATATATATATATATATATATACCAAAAATAAAAGTGATGCTGGGTCCAGGAAGGAATATTTGTATAGGGAAGAAGACGCACGTACGAAGTGATTTTATTAATAAAATCACTACGTGCGTCTTCTTTCCTAAACGAATATATATATATATATATATATATATATCACATTTCAGATTTACATGTTCACATTTACATTACAATTGGCCTAATACCTTGCCCTATATTTCCTTGGCAATATTGTTTGTTAGATCTGATTATTATTGTGTGGAAACACGCAAAAACGAGCTCTTAAATATACACTTGTTTTCCTTAATCATTAACGAGGGTCGAGTATTGGCAGCTTTGGTAGCTTTAGGTTGTATAGGAGGGACTATTAGCTGCCAGCTAGTAATGGGTTCACGTGCTACGTGACGCCAAACAGGCTCATAAAGGTGTGCCACACTCGCCGCCACGGCTGCAGGTGGCGCTGACTGACACTCCCACGTTTAAATTCACTAGATACCCAATATAAGTGGGCGGGGGATAGCTGTCGTAGTAGCTCAGTGATAGTGCATCGAACGCGTTATCAAAAGGTCGCAGGTTCGTATCCTGTTCATGGCAAGTCATCTTTTCACCCACTTTTCTTTCTTAACATTTACATTAAAATGGGCCTAATAACTTCCCCTGAACTTTTCTTGGCATTATTGTCTGTTAGATTTTCTTATTATTTTGCCTAACACGAAAAAACGAGCTCCTAATAATCCACTTGCTTCCCATATAATATATATATATATATATATATATATATATATATATATTGACGCGTGTCTATATGTGGACAAAAACGATGAGGGGGATATTTAGTGGACACGAGGCAGTGGGCCTCTGGCTTTACTCGAAAAAGAAGGAACAATCTTATGGCTCAGCTGTTGAGAACACGCTGCTGTCGCTGTCTCAAGGCATGCCTGTGTTTTGTTCGCGCTTTACCGCGACACTGGTGGAGCTGCGGGGTAGCGACCATGCGTGATGCTCCACACTACCGCTGGGAGCCATTCATTCTGTCCATACGCATTGTCACCAGTGTCAACTCTTGTGCATCGCTTCGGTCGACGGTTGCGAGGCCTCTCGGCAGCGGTGGCCGGTGACTCCCCCGCCGGAACCTCCCAGACACCTCTCACTTTAACCAATGGCCAACGAGAGCCCCAACAGGTGTCCCAAGGAAGCTTTCCGACGCACCCATATCCGGTGACCATATTTCAACCGCTCTTTCCCGATCGGTTTAGTGGCGGCGCCCATGAGGACGTTGATAACTGGCTTAACCACTACGAGTGTGTTGCCAAGATACATCAATAGCCAAAACAGGAAAAGCTTCCTCGCGCCTAATTGTACCTTGACGAAGGTGCTAGTAATTGGTAGGAGAATAGAGAGCTAATCTGTCAACTTGGCCTGACTATCGACAGAAGTTCGGCGAAACCTTTGCCGATGTCGAAGAAGGGGACCATGCGCAGCAGTTATTGGAGCTTCGGGTTCAAAAACCTAACGAAGTCGTCAATGTTTGCTGAAGACATGACACGTCTCTTTCGTCGAGCTAACCCACACAGGACGGAAGATACAAAAATGAGTTACCTTTCGCGCGGTGTCCAGGAACAGCTTTCTGCCCGCTACTGCGCAACCGTTCAAGTACCGTAGCTGAATTTATTAAGGAGGCTACGGCTATCGAGCGGGCCCTTCATCAATGGTTCAGGCAATATGACAGCATGTCCAGCAATGTCTCAATCATTGCGATCACCACGACGTCTGAGAGTCAGAGCTCCTTGCGAGAATTGATTAGGGAGATAGTATGCGAAGAACTGCAGAAGTTCCATACTCCGGTTGCTGAAACTCCCATCGCTACGGTCGTTGATGTCATATGTGACGAAATCTGCCAAGCGTTGTCTACGACTGATTCTAATTCTGAGCAGCGAGCTACGCTGCCACTCTCCGACGTCCACCACTCGCTACACCAACGCCGTACCTCCAGGCGCCAATGGTCCTTTGGTCACCGCCGAAAGAGCAGCAGACACTACAGCAACCACCCATGCTACAGCTATACAACCAGCCATCCACAGCCACGCCATGGGCATTGACGCCATGGGAGATGATCAGACGTCCACCGACCCGAAGAACAAATGCATGGCGCACAGTCAACAGGCGTCCACTATGCTTTCACTGTGAAGGTGCAGGCAATATTGCGCATCATTGCTGGCATCTAGGTGATTCATTCCGTTCTCTTCAACCTTGGTTTAACGGTAGACGTGCTTACGACAAATGCATTTCACGCCGCAACGACACCTCTTTATATGCAGCCCGTCCTCACTTTGAGGATGGCCGTACCACTGCAGAGAAGGTAATGCCAACACACCCGCCTGGTCTGGGACGTCAATCCCGGTCTCCATCTTCCAAGCGTTCGCCTTTGTCGCACCGTCGAACCTACGTGGACATTAATACAAGGAAGTCATCTAGCCCGCGCTCGGGAAACTGAGGACTGCGACCTCCGGGGCATGGTTGCAGGCCATGAAGATGACCAAAAAAAGCCCCAACTGCACCACGTCGTACAGCTGATAAGCCGTGAAGACGATAAAATTGTGACTGCCGACCTAAGAATTTTTTGACGGCCAGAAAGTGACAGCTTTAGTCACCACCGGTGCCGACGTCTCTATTATTAGTCAGGACATCGCTGATAACCTCAGAAAAGTGAATACGCCTTCGACGGGCCCTCATATAAGAACGGCAGGAGGCCAGATATTGATGCCCTCTGGAACATGTACAACAACATTTGACATCAGAGGTTTTCTTTTCAGTGCGTAGTTCATTGTTATCGCCGCATGCTGCAGAGATGTAATCCTTGGCATAGATATTTTACAAAAAAATGGTGCCGTCATCAACATCCCAGAGAGTTGGATTACTTTCTGCAACAGTTCAGGCTTACACCATTTTTCAGAGGCACGAAAGAACCAACTGCGTCCTAATGATGACGACGTGGACCTCCCTCCTAGATCATGCACGCTTGTTTCTGTGGCCACTGCTGTCTAGTTTGACACCGGAGTTGCAGACCGAATAAGCTCGCTTCCCTTCACTCCCAGTATTTCTGTCACACGAGGTATCGTCAGACTTGCTGCTGGACGCACGGACTTGCTGCTGACCCTTTTTAGCGCTGAGCGCCAGTCTCCTTCAAAAGGCATGGATGTCGCTTACTTTGACGATGTCATAGATGCCGGAGGCTGCTAGGCGGCAGTTGACGAGGTGTTCAAAGTCGATTTTGCGCCTGTTCTGGACATTAGCATTACTTTGGCGAAGGACGAGGAACGCAGACTCCAGAGCTATTGGCCGAATTGCTAGACTGCTATTCGACAATATCAAGGGTGGGTGGCCTGCCTCTAAAAAGGCATGGTATAATTATCGAGGAAAGGCCGACACCTATTCACCAGAACCCTTATCGCGTGACTCCAAAAGAACGCGCAGCGATACAACAGCAAGTATACAGAATGCTTGAAGATGGCGTAATTTAGCCTTCAAAGAGCCCCTGGGCGTCACCTGTGGTCATCGTTAAAAAGGACAGAAGCCTGCGCTTCTTTGTGGATTACCAGAAGCTATATAAGCTGACCAAAAAAGACATATATACTCTACCCCGTAAAGGCGACTCTCTCGACAGACTTCGACATGCTCGATACTTCTTTTCAATGGACTTGCAGAGTGGGTATTGGCAAATCAAGGTGGACCCTTGAGAGCGAAAAAAGACCAATTTTTAACACCAGATGGGTAATATGAATTTAAGGTCTTGCCATTTGCTTTGTGCTCAGTGCCTGCTACCTTTCAAAGACTTATGAATACCATGCTTTTCAGGCTGAAGTGGAAAACCTGCTTAGTATATCTGGACGACGTCACTGTGTTCTCCGCAACGTTTGACAAGCATTTTGAAAGATTCGTAGTGGTCGTACGAGCCATACGGTCCGCGGGCCTGACGTTGAAGCCTGAAAAGGGCCACTTTTGCTACAAAAAGCTGCGAATTCTTCGTCACGTTGCCAGTCATGCATGTGTTCGCCCCGATCCTGAAACAATCGCAGCCATTCCATAGTTCCCTGTGCCTATTGATAAAAAAGCTCTCGGACGCTTTCTCAGCCTCTGTGCATATTATACACAATTTATTGTGGACTTTGCACGCATCGCATCACCATTAACTCGCCTCATGAGAGAAGACGTGATCTTAGAGTGGTAGAACGAAGAGAAAGCTGCTTTTACGATCTTCGGCAGCGACTACAAACACCTCCACTCCTTGCCCACTTCGACGAGAAAGCTCTAGGCTGCTTCACACCGACGCTAGCAATGTAGGTCTGGAGGCTGTGCTTGTGCAGCAGCAACAGGGCACAGAAAGGGTAATCGGCTATGCTAGCACAACGCTGACGTAGGCTGAGGCTAATTACCCCACGATGAAGAAGGAATGTCTCGCCGTGGTATGAGTGGTTACAAAATTGTGCCCGTATTTTTATGGCCGCCCCTTCAAAGTAATTAGTGACCACAAGTCATTGTGTGGGTTAACAAATCTTAAAGACCCTACCGGCCGTTTAGCCCATTGGATTCTGAGGCTGCAAGAGTTCGGTATGGCAGTCGTACACAATTCAAGGATGCGACATGTGGACGCTGAATGTCTGTCCCGTTTACCCTTTGAGTCGGCATCCAGGAAACAGCAGGAAACAGCATTGCTTGGTGTCCTCGACGCGACCGTCATTGCGCAGAAACAATTGATTGATTGATATGTGAGGTTTAACGTCTAAAAACAGCCATATGAATATGAGAGACGCTGTAGTGAAGGATTCCGGAAATTTCGACCCCCTGGGGTTCTTTACCGTGCACCAGAATCTGAGCACTCGGGCCTACAACATTTCCGCCTCCATCGGAAATGCAGCCGCCACAGCCGGGATTCTATCCTGTGACCTGCGGGTCTACAGCCGAGTACCTTAGCCACAAGACCACCACGGCGGGGCGCGCAAAAACAACGTGACGACGCTGACTTGATAGACCTAATTAGCTACTTGGATGGCAGATCTCAGACGGCGCCGAGAGTTTTCGCAAGAGTGTTGCCATCGTTTTCTTTACGAAGCGGAGTACTCAACAAACAAACTTTTCGTTGACGGGATCCGCCTATCTGCTCGTCATCCCAGCAACCCTTCGCACCGAAGTACTCAAAGCTTGCCACAACCAGGTGACCTCTGGCCGTTTAGGTTACGCGGGAACGTTGGCCAGAGTACAGCAAAGGTAATACTGACCAAGACTAATTACAGCCGTGAAGCACCACGTTCGTACCTGTCTCGACGGCCAGTGACGCAAGTCACCACTGACTAAACCAGCTGGCCTCCTGCAACTTGTGCAGGTCGTAACGATTCCATTCGACCAGATTGGCATGGAAATATTTTGCCCACTACCTGCTTCTTCTGCACGAAACCACTGGGTTATCGTTCCAACGGATTATCTGACCCGTTATGCCGAGACAAAGGCTATCCAGAGAGGTACAGCATCGGAGGTGGCAAGATTTTTTTTCGAGAATATTGCACTGAGCCATGGTGCACCAACCGTTGTGATCGCAGACAGAGGAACTGCATTTACGGCAGCTTTCTTGGATCACATTTTGATGCTGAGCGGAACAACGCATCGTAAAACCACTGCCTACTACCCACAAATGAACGGGCTGGTTTAGCGTCTAATCAAAACCATTGAAGACGTGCTTTTGATGTACGTAGACGTTGAACGCAAAAATTGGGATGAAATGTTGCCTTACATAACTTGCACGTGCAACACGGCCAAGCAAGAAACGACCCGCGTGGCCCCTTTAGCCTCGTTCATGGACGAGAAGTACGAACTATGTTAGATGCGATGTTACCGCACGAAGGTGACGACATCAACCCGGATGCCGACAAGTTTACAAAACGCGCAGAAGAAGCTAGGCAACTTGAACGTTTACGAATCCGCCAGCAGCAAGAGAACGATGCATGCTGCTACAATACTGGAGAGAAAGTATTGGTTTGGACGCCCGTACGGAAATGCGGACTTACCAAAAAGCTCTTCACAAGATACTTTGCCCCATACCGAGTGCTGCGACAACTAAGTGATGCCACTTAGGAAGTCGTTCCCAAGAGTTCGTATAGTACGAGGCATCACCAGCACCATCCTGAACTCGTTCACGTAGCGCGCCTGAAGCCTTACGTCAGCGAGTGATTGCGTGAGACTTTTCTTAAAAAAACTGCATTACGGACGTCGCATTGAGTCGATGATCTTCGAGAGGGAGGCAAATGACGCGTGTCTACATGTGGACAAAGACAATGATCGGGGACTTAGCAAACACCCGATAGTGGGCCTCCCCTTCACTCGACAACGAACAAGACTACCTTTGGGGTCTGAGCCATGAACCCTGGGAAGCAAACAAACTGGCTCACCTGTTGAGAACACGCTGCTGTCGCTGTCTCAAGCGCACCTGTGTTTTGTTCGCGGCACCGTGAATTATATATATATATATATATATATATATATATATATATATATATATATATAATATTGAGATCTAACAGACAGTAATGCCAAGGAATGTACAGGGGAAGTTATTACAACCAATGGAATTTAAATAAGAAGAAAGAAAAGTCGATAAAAAAATAACCAGCCGTCTGGTTATTTTTAAAAAACACGGAAAAACGAGCTCTTAGGTAACACTTCTTTCCCTTATATATATGTATATATATATATATATATATATATATATATATATATATATATATATATATATTGTCACGGGCAGTAGCAGACAACGCTCGGTGCGTGTCTCGCGCCCTGCCGGGATGAAAACGAAGTAGATTGGCGCCAAGCTCGCGGGTGCTCGAAAAACGCGGAATTAAAAAAGGGTCTGGCAGTTCCTTCCTGATCTCGGAAGAGTGTGGACGTCTTTCTTAGGCCACCTCGGAACCCAGTATATCCGACAGATACAACGGCGCGTCACAATTGGCACCCAACGGCTCGAGGTGAACTAAGAAGACGTTTAAATCTTCTATGTGGGGACATCGCTCCCTACGCGCTCCTATGGATCAACCACAGATGTTTGACCAGCGTCGGCTCCGTGATCCTAAGATAGCGACGGCCCTGTGTTCTGTTGACGTGTTCGAGCAGCTGGATGACGCCACCCGTTTAGAAGCCTACCGGTCAGCTGTGTCCGAAGCCGATGTGCTAAGGACGGAGGTGGGACAGCTCCGGAGCGAATTACTGTAACGGATGATTCCCAAGGACCACGACGCTGCCAAAGACAACGAAGCACTGAAACCGCCTCTTGACTCGCAGATGAAGGCAAGTCACGACCTCTTGTGTACCTTACTTACTTCACTAGTAGAGCGCATCGAGCGTCTGGACTTATAAAAATTCTGAGTGCAGAAGAGAGCTGTGCGTCGATGAATCTCAAACGTGGCTCGAGAAATCAACAAAGATAAGCCAGAAGCGATACTCCCGTATGCATGTCCAACAGGGCAGACGCTCGTGACCGAGTTTTGAGTTTTGTGGCGAGCTCCTTACCGCATCTCGGCAAAGATCTAGACCTCTGGTTTCACCAAGTTGACTATTGGTTTAGAACCTTCTGAGTTCTCAATGAGGTCGCCATACCATTCAGTATTTTAAGGCGTCCATCTAAAGACTTCACATGGATGCGTCACCACACGAAGGTGGTTAGTATCAGTACTTGGGCTGACATGAAGGCAGCGTTCCGCCGATGTTATAACATGGACTGCGATGTAACATCTAAGCAGCGAATGTTCGGCGCAACGCAACACGCAGGCGAGTCGTGCAAAGACTTCGCGTACCGGAAGCTCGACCTGATTGAGAAGCAATGAAACTATCCTGTACTACAACAAGAAAAGTTCCAAGTTATCATGCCTACTCTGTCACCAAAGGCAAAGAAGCACTTTTTTGATAAAACATTTGAGCGGCCACACAATATTGTCACGAGCAAAACAAGACCTACAGCTAGGAGTTCACCTGAACAAGAGCTTCTTCTTCGCAGGCCAAAAAGAGTATGAGCCACAGCGGCTCGTTCATCAATGGTGGCATTACCCCCTCTCCCAAGAAGCATCGTCTTGATGCTGTACATGAAGGGTAAAAAGAAAATGAGACGAAAAATACTATGCTAGCAAAATGAAAGGCGTAAGGCGAAATAACATAGTTGGTTGTGGAGCCAAGAGACAGGTGAGGAATAAGAAAAATATAAAAGGATGTAAGGAAAAGACAAAACAAAAACAAGAAGCGAAGTTACCAATCAAGTCAGTCACTCACTGGTGATTCACAGCGCAAAAAGTATGGTTTGACCCATGAAACGTGAACGACTTCACTTTGTGGGGAGAAACGGGAACATCTCGAAGTGCCTTCTGGGAGAACCTCGTAAGTAACGTCGCTAAGACGTCGTACGACCCTGTAAGGGCCGGAGTTGCGGCGAAGAAGATTTTCTGAACGGCCACGCTGGCGGATAGGGGTCCACACTGACACTTCATCACCAGGCTTGAAAATAACTTCACGGTTAGGAACAATGTAGCGGCACGCGCCTGTGCTTTGGTGATATTAAATACGGTGACGAGCAAGTTTACGGGCCTCTTCTGCGCACTGCACAAATTTGGTGAAATCCGTGTGATATGTTCCTAAGTTGTCGGGCAGGAGCATGGCGTCGAGCATCGTCGTGTCCTCGCGACCGTGGACTAAGCGAAAAGGTGTGAAACCGGTACTTTCTTGAACAGCCGTGTTATACGGAAAAGGTATGTAAGGAAGGATGGCGTCCCAGTTCTTTTGAGCAATGTCCACATACATTGACAGCATCTCTGCAATTGTGTTCTTGAGTCGTTCAGTCAGCCCGTTTGCTTGCGGGTGGTAAGCCGTTGTTTTACGATGTTCGGTGCCGCTTAATCGCAAGACTTCCAGCAGCATCTCTGTGGTGAAAGCTGTCCCACAATCAGTAATGATGACAGCTGGCACACCGTGACGTGAGACGATGCTGTAAACGGAAAATTGGGCGACATCTGCTGCGGTGGCTTTTGGAATTGCATTTGTTTCACAGTAGCGCGTTAAGTAGTCAGTAGCGACCACAATCCACTGGTTTAAAGACGAAGACGTGAGGAATGACGCCAGAAAGTCCATCCCAGTTTGTTGAAAGCACGCCTTTGGTGGGCTTATTGGTCGCAGTAGTCCCGCTGGTCGTAAAGGTGGACTCTTACGTCACTGACAGTCGTGACATGTGCGAACGTAGTGCTTCACAGTTTTTGCGTGACGTGGCCAGTAGTAGGAGCGTTAAATCCGTTGCAGTGCGTGCGTATAGCTGTGGTGTCCGGACGATGCCTCATCATGACACGCACGTAAAATTTCACCACAAAGCGTACTAGGCGAAGCAAGCAAATACATAGCTTGTGTAAGCTGAAAGTTCTTTTTATAAACCACTCTATCGCGAAAACCAAAGGAGGGCAGCGAGCTTGCAAAGCTTCGAGGAAGTTGAGAATTGCGCCCTTCCAGGTAGTCAATGAGCATGATGAGCTTCGAGTCATGACGCTGTTGCTCAGCCAAGCGGGTTGCTGATACGGCAGAAATAAAATTGTCCTCGTCTTCAAGGTCAGTGTTGCCATTTTCCGCCGGTGAATGTGAGAGACAGTCGGCAACGGTGTGTTTCCTCCCAGATTTGTGGACGATGGTGACACCGAAGACTTGAAGCTAACGGCTCCATCGTGCTAGACGAGCTGAGGTGTTTTGGAGTGTCGCGAGCCAACAAGGAGATAGGTGGTCACTAACTACCCTGAATGGGCAGCCATACAAGTATGGGCGGAACTTTGTTATGACCCAGACAACAGCTAGGCATTCTTTTTCGGTTGCAGAATAGTTTTTCTCCGCTGAGGATAACGTTCTGCTCGCATAAGTGATCACGCGCTCTACGCGATTATGCAACTGAACTTATACCGCTCCTAGTCCAACGTTGCTGGCGTCAGTGTGTAATTCCGTGTCGGCGCTTTCGTTAAAATGTCCCAGTACAGGCGGAGCCTGGAGGAGGTTTCGAAGGGTATCGAACGCACGACGCTGATGGGGACCCCAATCAAACGAGACACCGTCTTTTGTAAACTTCTTCAGGGGTTCAGCAATCATCGAAAATTTTTTGACAAAGCGCCTGTAGTACTCACAGAGCCCCAGAAATTGGCGTAGGTCAAGCTTATTTGTGGGCACGGGAAAGGCGGCAACGGCGCAGGTTTTCTCCAGATCTGGGCGGATGCCGGCAAGGCTCACAACACGACCAAAGGACTTCAGTTTTTCATATCTAAAAATGACATCTATTGTGTTTGAGAGAAAGCCCCGCTGTTCTGATTGCCTGAAGAACTGCCTGAAGGCGTTGGACGTGTTGTCCAAACATGTCTGCAAAGACCGCGACGTCCTCCAGGTAAACAAGACATGATTGCCCTTTGAGCCCCGCGAGAACCATATCCATCATTCTTTGCAAATTAGCTGGCGCTGAGCATAGACCAAAAGGCAACACTTTAAACTTGTACAGGCCGTCGAGCGCAATAAACGCCGTCTTTTCGTGGTCACGCTCATTCACTGCAATTTGCCAGTAGCCGCTACGCAAATCCGTGAAGGAAAAATATTTAGCGTTGCGTATATGCTCCAACGAGTCATCTATCTAGGTTAGAGGATAAATATCCTTTTCAGTGACCTTGTTTAATTTATGGTAAACAACGCAAAAGAGCATCGTACCATCCTTTTTCTGTACTAACACAACTGGCGAAGATCCGGAACTGGTCGATGGCTGGATGCCAGCGTCCTGAAGCATCTATTGGACTTGGTCACGTATAGCGTCTTGTTCCTTTTGCGACAACCTATAGGCATGCTGTCGGATGGGTCTCTTGGTGGGTTCCATTATGATACGATGCTGAGCAAGTGGTGTCTGTTAAGCTTTTGATGTAGTGGCAAAGCAGTCTTCAAATGAGCCGAGTATACGCAAAGGGCTTTCTCGTTGGACCGAAGGTAGTCTCTAGTTTACGTCGAGAGGTCTCGCGAAGGCCTCGTCAGGGTGGCCATTTGAAGAAAATGAATCTAACGTGGACGAACCTTCGGCATCGGCAAGTTCTTCACAATATGCAATGACAGTATGTCTCGTTAGGTGGCAATATTCGTCGCTGAAGTCCGTGACCAACAGGTGAACATGCCTGTTGCTAGGTCGAATGATTCCTCAGGCAGCACAGATTTGTCGCGAAAAAAGGAGAGACAAATTGGCCTCTTCAATTACCGCATCAGACACGTCCTTTCCAATTCTAATTTGACGAAGAGGCTGCTTCGAAGTAGGAGAGTCAGAGAATCGTCGGTAACACACGCACTCTGTTTTGGAATTTCGTACTATCGATTGCAGCGCAAAAATGATCCTCGAACGACTAAAGTATTTCACGGAGGTTGATGATGGCGCCATATTTATGAATAAAGTGCATTCCTAGATTAACTGCCAGAGAGCACACGTGCAATACGAGGGAAGAGCCCGCAAATGTCGACGTACGTATTGGAAAGTGTGCCGTGCACATAACAGTAGGCATCACCAGATGGCCACCTGTCATGCGCAACTGGGGTCATTGCCATGGTGTGGTAACCTTCCTCAGTTCAGATGCCAGTGTGGCACTCAATACTGAATGGTTGGCGCCGGTGTCGACGAGGGCGTTAACAGCATGATTGTCAACGAAGACGGTGGTTTGGGCATAAACGGTCTTTCTGCTGTCGGAGAACACCTCAATACCGAAATGGTCCTTCTCGGGTCATTGCGTCGAAAGAGAGCCTTTCACAGTTCACCGGGCCGCGACTGCACCCCAGCATTCGCCATTTCTAGTTTCCCCTGCGAGGACTTGGTGACCGGTGTTATTCCTGCGAGTCCACAGCGAACGTCCATACCTCTGAAAAAGGCAATTTGTGTCAAGGCCAGCGTGCGAGCCCGCCTCACACGGCGTCATCACGCGGCGGTGCCTTTCTGTCGCGCACGCACAGCGAGCCCGTCGAAGCAATCGGCGCCTTCCTGACTGGCGAGTCTGACGCAATGCGTGGCAACGTCACTCGTCTTGGGTGCAGCCACGTGCAGTGCAGCGGCTCCGGATTTGATGAGAATGACGCTGCTCAGCGGCGACCCCATTGGAGGAGTCTGACCTCACGGCCAGCCGCGCTTCTGGTTGGACATTCGGTTACTCATAGAATCCTCCCGGTGCATATAAAAAAAGCCCCGCGGCGCGACGCGAGCTGTAGACCTACGTGTCAGAGAAGAGAGCTCGGCTCTTCGAGTCGCTAAACTGTCGGCCCCAGTGCCAAATTTGTAACGCCTTTGTATATATGCTGTGCATAAACCTTGTTTAACTCACCGCCGTCTCGTCCACTCGTGTATCAGCTCTGTGCAGAAGCAGTCGCGAGCTGAGAAACCTACGCTACCAAACGTCTGGTGACCTTGCCAGCGTAGTTCGAAGCAGTGGCGCCTTCGGGACCGTGTATGCCTCGCTGTCTTTCGTAACAGTGAGAGCAGCGGTGAGATTTCGTGGCGCCCTTCGTAACGTCGTCGGAGGCGTCGTGCGTAACAGTGGTCGGCAGCTGCGGGATCGGCCGTTGCCAGCGACATCGATACGGTGAGTGCCTGATGTTTTCCCCTCAGTTCACCAGACTACTCTAGCTCAGGTTATGGTAATTTTAGAGAAGGGCTGTGTGAAGCATTGGTGAGCGAGCTTTGTTCGTTTCAAACCAAGTCAGAGCGCTTTGAAACCAAAGTTAATGCAGAGGTTATAAACACAACAGGGTTAAAATTGCTTGCGCGTCTTGCTAGTAGAATTGTAGTGGGCACGGCAAGTTGATTCTTAACAGGGGCAAACAGCAAGAGGCTGGTGTGAACGATGCAAAACCTTAAATAGAAGGAACTCATTGAAATTTGTGAGGAACTCGGCATTACTTTGGGTCATGCAAAACGAAAGCAAGCGACCTTTGAGGCCATGAAGGATGAAGGAGTGTCGGCTGAGGAAGACGATGAAGCCTGGGCGGATATCAAAGCACGCCGCGAGGAGGCCGAAAGGCGAGAAGTTCGCGAAAGTGAAACAAGCTGAAAGGCGCAAACGTCGCGAGCGTGAGGAGGCCGAGCGACAGGAGCGCCTCAAGTTGAAACGAATAGAATTGGCAATCCTACAGTGTTTGCAGGCGCCTAGTGTAGCTTCTCCGACAGTTCAGGTCAGCGGTTATTGAATTCGGTACCAACTGCCACCGTTCGTAGTAGGCGAGGACATGGCGAAGTATCTCGTCAAGTTTGAACACGTCTGTGAGCGAAATGCTTTAGAGCGGTCTCTTTGGGCGCAGAACCTGTTAGCTCTTCTTCCCGGCGAAGAGTCCGACGCGATAACTTACTTGTCGAGGGAAGCGTTTGAGAGCTATGACGAGGTTAAGGAACTGCTCTTGAGACGTTATAAGTTGTCACCCGAGGCTTTCAGGCAAACGTTGAGGTATGCTAAAAAGGGGAATGAGTCCCACGTTGACTTCGCGTTTCCTCTTAAAGCCCATTTAATTGAATGGCTCAAGGGCGAAGGTGTTTATGACGATCGCGATAAAGTGGTAGAATGCATTGCATTGGAGCAATTCTACCGCTGCATAGAGGACGATGTCAAGCTATGGCTGCAGGACAAACTTGGTGAAGTACAGCTAAACAAGGCAGCAGAGTTAGCTGAGGAGTATTATACTCGCCGAAAGTTGCATAGCAGGGCACTGCGCGTTGAAAAGAAAGAAAGGAAAGAGGGCTTTTCAAAGAAACCTGATCAACGGAAGCCGCGAATCTGTTACAACTGCAGTAAGGAAGGGCACATCGCGATAAACTGATAAACAAGCGAAAAAAGAACATGCGGTTGTTGGAGCCGTATCTCCAAGAAATTAGTGTGAATGGAAAAACGTGTCGAGCACTTCTAAACTCAGCGGCAACCATGGATGTTGTCCATCCTTCGTTGGTGTCTCGGGATGACTTTACAGGAGAATGCGCGTGGATTAGGCAAGTCTCCGAGGAGCAGAGTGCTTGCTTACCAATCGCTACTGTTGTCATTGAAGGCCCATTCGGCAAGCTTCGCACCAAAGCGGCTGTGTCTGCCACACTTCCCAATTATTTTTCTTCTCTTTTTTCTAATAACTCAGATCAGCTTCTCAAGGAGCAGGGTAAATTGTTCTACTCCAATTTAGCGTACATGGCCCTCAGACGATCGCAAGCGGGGAGCTTTCGCAGGAACTTGAACTCAATCAGTGTAGTGTAACGCCACCTGCTAAAAACGCTGATCTGCGTCACCTTGGCGGCGAGGCGATGATGCCTCGGACAGGAAATTCTCCGGATGAGTCACTCGAGCCGCCCGTCGCGAAAGCCGTCTCTGTCGGCGGCGGAGTCGACATGATGTCATTGGATGAGAGCGAGAGGGTGCAACACTCTCGCCTGTAGCAGAAAGTCGGATCGAGCTGCCAATGATTGATCGAGAAACGCTCACTCGAGAGGAGCGTGAGGACCTCTCGATTAAAGCGCTAATGGAAAGCGTAAAGCGGGGAACAAAGAAAAAGAATGTTTTTTTAGAAGGCAGGGCTCCTGTATCGGAGCTACACAAATGTGCAAGGTGGCAAGTATGAGGAGCTCTTAGTGTCACAAAAGTATCGTCCCCACTAATTGGAACTGGCGCATGAAAACGCATGGGCAGGGCATCTCGGCTTTAAAAAGACCAAGTCTAGAGTTTCCTTTGAGTTTTATTGGCCGAAATGCTGGAAGGATATCAAAAACTTTCGTACGCTCATGCGACACTTGTCAGAGAGCGGGGAACTTCACGGACAAGTGGAAGGCACCCAAGAAGCTTGTGCCAATTATCACAGAACCTTTTCGGCGCCTAGTAATTGATATCGTCGGGCCATTGCCACAAGCAAGGCAAGCTTGTCGGTACATCTTGACGGCTCTCTGTTTAGCCACAAAATTTCCGGAAAAGATACGACCTAAGGATCTCAAATCCCTTTATGTCGTGGATGCACTGCTATCCATATTTGCACGTGTCGGATTTCCTTCTGGAATCTAATGCGACAATAGTAGTGTCTTCACCAGCTGCCTTACCTCTACCTTTATGGATAAATGTGGAACAAAAGTAGTGCACAGCTCGATCCATCACCCGCAATCTAATCCGGTAGAGCGTATGCATTCCGTTCTCAAACGGATACTGAGAGCTTTTTGCTGCGAGCACAAATGCGACTGGGAAGCGTGTATTCCTCCCGTTATGTTTGCTTTGAGACCAGCTCCTCATGAAAGCACTGGTTTTAGCCCTGCTGAGCTTGTGTATGGCAGGAGTTTGAGAACACCATTGCGAATGCTACGCGAAACCTGGGAGGGATTTGATGAGGACGCTAATGTAGTTGCGTATATTATAGACCTCCTTCAGAGACTTGAAAAAACAAAAGATCTCGTTCAACGTCAAGCGGTCGTAATTCTGCTGTCGAATGCTTCAGAGGAAGAGGGAGAAAAAATTTTGAGTTCTAGTGATGCAATCGAAAGGGGATCGGAGATAATCTTGGAGCAGTTGAACCTAGAGCCTAGGTTAAGTGAAGTTCAGAAGGACGACCTGAGAAGGACTGTTTCCGAGTTTCAAGACGAGTTTTTGGACCGTCTCTGAAACACGACGGTGATCAAACACGATATCGAGCTAACTTGTGAGGAGCCAATCCGTAGCGAGCGGTATCGTTGTTCGCCTGTGCAAAAGCAGATCATGAAAGAGGAGATCGATAAAATGCTGGAGTTGGGAGTCATAGTACCGGGCGAGAGTGACTATACAACCCCTCTAATAATGGTCCAAGTGCCACGAAAAGATTCGAGGGCATGCATCGATTATCGGCGTCTTAACGCCATAACTCGAGACCAAACTTACCCGATACTAAACCTAGAGGAGAGGGTGGAAACTGTGTCACATTCCAGCTATATTTCCATGTTAGACCTCGTGCGAGGGTATTGGCAAGTCCCCCTTACGGAGCATGCTAGCCGCTATGCCGCATTTCTTTCTCCATTTGGAGCGTATCGTCCACTTAGGCTGAGCTTTAGATTGAAAAATGCGCCCTTTTGTTTTTTAGGCTTATTAGACCGCGTTCTTAAAGGCCTCTCTGAGTTCGCTCTGCCGTATCTTCACGATGTCGCCATCCTCTCCAACAACTGGGAAGAACATGTCGAGCATTTACGCGTCGTGCTGAACAGGTTGAAAGAAGCTGGTCTTACCGTGAAACCTACTAAATGTCAGCTAGGGTGCAGTGAGGTGTCTTACCTGGGGCACGTTGCGAGGTGTGGCCGGTGTAGACCTTCAGAAATTAAGGTAGCCGCCGCCGTGAACAATACAGGAACAACCACAAAATCTGAGATAAGGGCATTCTTGGGCCTGGCTGGATACTATCAGCATTACGTGCAAATTCGCTCTAGCATTGCCAGCCCTCTAACTGACGCACTTCGAAAATCTGAGCCGGTTAAAGTAGTATGGGACTCAGAAAAAGAGAATGCGTTTCGCCAGCTAAATGAGGCCCTAAGCGAAAAGCCCGCTTTCATGGCACCTGATTTCTCTAAGAGATTTGTGATTCAATGCGACGCGAGTGATTGCGGCATGGGAGCTGTATTGTGCCAGAAAGACAGGGCTGGTAACAAAAGGCCAGTTTTGTATTTAGATCGAAAATTTAGCGTCAGGGAAGAGGCATACAGTACCTCTGAAAAAGAATGCGCTTGCCTCGTGTGGGCCGTTCAAAAGCTAGCTTGTTATGTCTCCGGTTCGAGGTTTGTGGTCGAAACGGACCACTGTCCTCTAACCTGGTTAAATAACATGTCGCCTAAACGTGACCGGTTACTGAGGTGGAGCACGATACTCCAACAGCACAACTTTGACGTTCGCTACAAAAAAGAAAGGGTAAACGCTAATGCAGATGCATTGAGCTGTGCGTTTGGTTAGTACCTTCTCCACCTTTCGGTTTCTTGCTGGTGATTCGGGGCAAAATTTTGTCCTCATCATGGCCTCAGCTGAGCGCTCTCGTTCAGCATAAGCTCAAGGAGCCAATTTTATGTTCTATTCTAATTCGTTACGTTGTTATACGTGTAAAAAATTGAGTTCTTATTTTAAGAGACTTGTGTCCCACATGTGCCTCTTGATGTAGAGGGAACAAAATTTCAATAGACACGTAGCTAGGTATATGTTGTAAGATACTTTGTCTGGCGTTCTGTCGGGTGACCGTAGCACTTGCTTGTGTCGTGTGTTCTCTGTTGTCGAACCATTCTTGACAAGTTGCAGGACCATCGACAAGTGCTGAGACAAAAGATTGTCAGAAGAGACGAGCAAAGCTGGTCGACAAGTTGTGGCGACAAGCCAGTGGAGCTGGCATCCGTCCTCAAGAATGGAATGTGTTCCCGGAACAGAGTCTGGAGCTACATTCTCCCCATGGCCCTGGAGGCGAACCTGGAGGGACCTGGCGAACGAGCGCGCCTGACATCTGAGCCACGAAGAAGCAGCTCGTCTTTCCGGCGCATTGTCTGGCGGTTGGGGTGCTGTTATGCCTCCGAGTCAACACCGAACGTCCATGCGTCTGAAAAAGGCCAGCACGCGAGCCCGGCTGATGCGAACAACTCAACGGCGTCATCACGCGGTGGTGCTTTTTGTAGCGCACGCACAGTGAGCACGTCGAAGCAATCGGCGCCTTCCTGTCTGGCGAGTCTGACGCAATGCATGGCGATGTCACTCATCCTTGGGTGCAGCCACGTGCAGCGCAGCGGCTCCGTATTTGATGAGAATGACGCGGCCCAGCAGCGACCCCATTATAGGATTCTGACCTCACAGCCAGTGGCGCTTCTGGTTGGACGTTTCGTTACTCAAAGAATCCTCCCGGGGCATAAAAAAGGCCCTGCGGCGCGTCGGGAGCAGTAGACCTATGTGTCATAGAAGAGAGCTTGGCTTTTCGAGTCACTAAACTGTCGGCCCCAGTGCCAAATTTGTAACGCCTCTGTATATATGCTGTACTTAAACCTTGTTTACCTCACCGTCGTCTCGTCCGCTCGTCTATCAGCTCTGCACAGAAGCAGTTGCGAGCTGAGAAACCTACGCTACCAAACGGCTGGTGACCTTCCCGGCTTAGTTCGAAGCAGAGGCGCCTACGGGGCCGTTTTGGCGTCACCGTCTTTCGTAACAGTGAGAGCAGCGGTGAGATTTCGTGGTGCCCTTCGTAACGTCGTCGTCGGAGGCGCCCTACGTAACACCGGCTCATGAAAGGAGCAGAAGACGATGAGGGCAAGCTGGGTGACGTAGACCGGCGAAGCGATGGTGATCTCGACTGGTGGTGCTCAATAGTCGATGGAGTTCGCTGGCCCATGAGTTAGGCTTCGATTTCGCGGGGGGGGGCTCACCGTAGCGCGGGAATCGAGCATCAGGGTTAAAGCCGCGGAGACCTAGGTGCTGGTATTGACAGTTCTGGTGTAAGTGACCCGCTTCGCCACAGTGATAGCAGAGCGGACGGTTATCCGAGGGGCGCCACGTGCTTGCCTTGCTACCACTTTGTCTTCTGGGAGACGGCAGATAGGTGCATGTAGTAGGAGATTGAGCCGAGAGGCGGGCTCTAAGCAGTGTGGCGGAATGATTGCATAGCAGGTACCTTGTCCGCATAGCAGGATCTGTAGCCGTTGACGCACGGGATCACACTGCCGCTGCGTATGTCAGGACTGGGGCCTCGAGAATCGGTGGTGTGATTGGGGCCAGGGGTGTGACGGTCTTCCGGACTTCTTGTCTGATTACATCCGCGAGGGTTGACACAGGTCGATGGGATCCCACTGCCTGAAGCTGTCGCAATTTGTCCCAATTGATACTTTGAATGAACTCTGCGAGGGCCTGTCTCTCGCTGTCAGAGCCGATAGAGCATGCCCTGGCCAGGATCTGGCGTTCTCATTGGGATGACCACTGCTGAAGAGTACGTGGTTGCCTTCTGATGAACGCGGTAACTGTCGTCAGTAGATTGCGCACGAGCCCAGCAAAAAGCTGTTCTTTTACTCCACGCATCAAATGCCGCACCTTATTTTACTCTGGCATGGCAGAGTCCGTGCGCCTGAAGAGCCGAAGCATGTCCTTGACAAGCATGGTGGATACTTCTTCGTTCGGCCATTGGTTTCTGCAGGATATGGCTTGTTCAGCCTTCTTCTTCCTCTCAATGTTACGATAGGCATCACGGAGCTGTCGGCTACCCTCTTGCCAGGTTCCAAAGAAGCCCTCGTGGTTCTCATACCACGTCTTCACAGAATCCTCCAAGTAGAAGTAAACTCGGCCCAGCTTGCTAACATCATCCCATTCGTTGATATTGAAAACCCAATCAAAGTGGTCGAGCCAGTCATCAACATAATCGAAGATGTCTCCATGGAACAGCTTTGGTGTTTTTGGCACATGAAAAACATGCGCGAAAAGAGAACCATGGGCATCGCTGGTTTGGACCGCCTGGCTTGTCATCGGAGTTGCCATCTTTCTGAGTGTCGATGCCAAGGGACCAATTTCAGGGGGTAACCCACGCAAGCGGTGGCTGGTTCTTGCTCTGGGAGATGTAGCTTTCTGCAAGATGGTCGATACAGCCTAAGTACACGCAACCAGCACCACCACCAGTAATGTCACGAGCAAAACAAGACCTACAGCCAGGGGTTCACCTAAACCAGAGGAACAAAAATGTGCTCTTCTTCTTCGCAGCCCAAAAAAGTATGAGTTAAAGCGGCTCGTTAATCAGTAGTGGCAATATGATGAGGTTTTTTTCTGACGCGAAATGCTATCCACAACGCCATACGCCGAATTCTGTGGTATGGAAAAACGTTCGCCTCGGAAGCCTATGCGCCATCGTCAACGCGCGGACAGCATAGAGTCTAGTGGTTTATCGGATGATGAAGTAGCTCAGAGAAAGGTGCTGAAAGAAGGGGATACGAAAGCGAAGCCTTCACCATCGCAGTAATCGACTCATTCCGCAATACGTGTTTTTAAAAGGTCGCAAGGAAATGCCACGAGAGTCCATAAACTGTGCTTGAATTGCTCCAGAAGAGGCCATTTTGTCACTTGTGTCGTCTACCTCTAACTGCACAATTTATGAAGTGGCAGGAAGATTTCGAATCTCCCAGTTCGCTCGCAACAGCGGGGAAACGAACAGCTGGTGACGCTGATGCCCGCGAGCAGTCGCCAGTAATTGAGCAGGTGTCATGTGTCTTTGAAGTGGGTACTTTTTTTTCCTATCGCCATCAACGGATGAACGGTTAAAGGCATATTGGGCTCTGGAGCTGTCAAAAGCGTGATTACGGCACCAATAGTTGACCAACTCAAATTAAGCATAAGGCCCTCGTCCCTACATCGGTAGGAGCAAGCAGCCATCAGCTACAAAATTTAGGTCAAGTCAGTGCTGTGGTGACAGTGAACGACCAAACATTGCAGCATGACTTTGTTGTTCTTCCCCAGTGTCACACCTGTCCCGTTAATTAGGGAGGCAATCGCCGGGCTAATTCCAAGAGCCGAGGTATCGGCCCCCCGAACCGCACCACGAAAGTGTGGACAATTTTGAAGTGGTCCTTTTTGGTGCGCCAGCGGACGCCGGTCGTGGCCCAAAGAACAAGTCAGAGCCGAGAGTTGATAAACAAACGAATTATATTCTCAATAATGGCAGATCGAAAACAATACATAAGAATACACACTCCACAATAGTTGCATACAATATGACACCAATCAAACCAATCAATCAACGTACTACACAACACAATCAGCCACACTTAATACAACGGACACGGACAACAATACGCACTACAATGCAGTCGCATGCATTGAACAACCAAGACACTTAAAGACTAAAGAGATAGAAAACCTATTCAGTCCAAAGTTCTTGGAACCAGAGTCTAGATGATACTCTTCCGAGAATCACTCACTCAAAGTCCAGCGTTGTTGTCGTTCCGCAGCCCTCTGAAGTTTCTCTTCCAGGAAACCTCGCCGGAGTTTCTCTTCCAGGAAAACTCCCGTCTTCAATAGGCCACTCTCCAAGCTTCAAACTTCTTCGCCGGAATTCCGTCGGCTTCACACACGCAGCTGTTGCCCGCGTCTTCGCTCGATAGCGGTAAACCCACGCTCTTGCCTGTAGCTCGAGCCGTCCCCACGGACCAAAACTTCGCCGACTACACGGCAGAATCCCTACGCGTTCTGGCGCTCACTTCCGTCTCCTCCTGTTCTGTCACTACGGGCAGAACCTTCGCCGACTCCACGGCGGAATTCCTACGCGCTCTGGCGTTAACTTCCGTCACCTCCTGCTTTCTCGTCTCGGCCGCTCGATTAAATACCTTCCGCGCCACCTTCCAGAAATTTCTCGTCCTTTCGTCGGCGCGATACGCAGCGAAGGCTGGAGAGAGGCGAGACGGTTTGTCAGCCCTCCGCGTCGGGTGACTCAGCTCGGCGTAGCCACACCTCCTTCGTTCTGGAAATTTCTAGCGCTTGCCCGGCTGCCGCTGTGGGGTGAGGAGGTTCGTCTGCGAAGCCGTGCTTCTGCGGGGAGAGCGCGCGCCCGGGAGCCTTGGATGTTTGCTTTCTTTTTTTTTCTTTTTACCTCGCGGCGTTTCTACCGCCCGTTGTCGCAAGGATTTGGCGGCGCGCTCTTTTTTAGCGCTCGTTCTGTGACACCCAGTTACCTCACGAAGGAATACTGCTAGGTGATGACTTCTTCGGTCTTCAAGAGCCGTCATCGACTTGCACTCCGAGAGCTTCGCGGTATCGGTCCGCCAAAGGCTACGCAAGGTCTACCTGGTTAGGGAGCAACCACTGCCAGCTTTATCGCGGAAGTTAGTTCCTGTTGCCTGGCATCGCTGTCGAAAGATGAAAATCATATAATGGTCATCACCGGGACAAAGCTATTGTACGATCACTATTCAGTCATAGTGGAGCCCATAGTAACGGCTGCATCAGAAAATACAACGAAGATTTTGATCACAAACTGCTCTTCTCAAGCCGTCTTGCTTCCATATTAGATGACAGTCGGCGTCATTGAAGACGGAAGCAGAATTTAGGATATTAAACTTTCTGGAGAGGACTGCCAACAGATCCTCCGAATTCCATGTCTTCCTTCTCTTGTAGACCATGATGCACCAGCAGCTCATGTGGCCGTCGATCCGCAGCACCATTCAGTCGCAATGGGAGACGTCAGCTTTATCATTGGAACAACGTTATCTTCCAATGAGCTGCAGGTCATGAAGGATTTGTTGGTGCAACATTCGCTTTGGTTGGCACAGTCAAGTACAGATGTAGACTCCTGCACAGTTGAGCGACATTGCGTCCCAGCTGGAAAAGCAAAGCCAATATCGCAATTTCCTCACAGATTGTCACCACCACAGCCTGATCTCGTCAAAAGTATGATCAAGGATCTCAGTGATGCCAATATAGTGCGACCCTCTCGAAGTTCTTGGGCGTCACCCCTTGCCCTTGTAGCAAAGAAAGACAGGACGACGCACATGTGCGTTACTTATCGACGTCTCAACGCCATTACCGAAGAAATTTTGTACACTCTTCCAAGAATTGAAGATGCGCTGCAGGCACTCACCGGAAGCAACTACTTTTCTGTTATGAACTTGGTGTCTGGATTTTATTAGATCGCTATGCATCCTGATGACATAAAGAAGACTGCCTTCGTCACGCCATGGCGTCTTTACGAACTTCTCCGGATGCCATTTAGCCTTAAAGGTGCCCCATTCACATGTCAGCGAGCCATGGATACGATCATTGAAGGTATTAAATACGACAAAGCTCTTATGTATATGAATGACTGCATAGTCTTCAGCCGGACATTTTAAGAACACGTTTTGCACCTTCAACACACATTTACAAGATTCGAAATAGCAGCCTTGAAGTTCAAGCGACAGAAGTGTTTCTTTTTTTGTACGGCCATCAATTACTTTGGGCACGTTGTCAAAAAGGTGGTGTATCTCCTGACCCATTAAAACTGGCAGCAGTTCAGGTTTCCCGGCCTCCTCGAAATGTACAGGAACTAGAATCATTCATTGGGCTCACATTGTACTTCAGGAAGTTCATCCCGGATTACAGCGTTCTCGCAGCACCTCTTCGATCCCTCCTAAAGGAAAACGCTACTATTTCTTGGGAAGATCAGCAAGTGCCATTTGAGACTTTAAAGCGCACGTTGTGCCAGCAGCCTGTTAAGCTATTCTTCAAAAAAACAGAACTCGGTATCCAAGTACACACAGATGCATCTCGGCTCGGCTTAGGAGGTCTATTGCTGCAAGATGATGAAGAGTGACGATATTGTCCAGTGCTATACTTGAGTCGATCTCTCAAAGGCACAGAGCTTAATTATTCTTCGACATAAATGAAAGTTCTTGCATTGAAACGGGCATTAGAAGGATTACGACCTTATATGATTGGCCGAAAATTTCAAGTTGTCAGCGACCATCATGCACTCTGCTGGGTCTTTCGCTATAAGGAAGGAAACCAACGCCTTCTCTGTTGGCCACTGATTTTGCAGAAATTTGACTTTGATGTCATCTATGAATCAGGAATCCTGTACAGCGACCCAGATTGTCTTTCGAGGATTCCCCTCATTGTTGATGATGCTGAACGAATTCTTTCTGTATCATATCCATCACTGCGATTCTGTGACAACATGGGTGGAGAGCAGCATCAGGATGCATTTTGCGCTTAAGTCCTGGATATTCTTAGGGTTGTGCTGGGCACGAAAAAGCAACAGAAACGCGTGAAAAAGAAGTTTATCGCGCATAACGACGTGTTGTACGAAAAAAAACAAAGGCACAGTCAGCAGTCGATTTCTCCTCTGCCTTCCTGCACAACGACAAGCTGAGGCACATCGTGAAATACATGAAGAACGATACAGTGGCCACATGGGCACCCGGCGAACATTCGATGCCCTTAGGTCAAAGTATTACTGGCCGAAGCTCTATGCAGATGTCAGACGGTACGTGCTTCACTGTGACCTTTGTCAGAGAATTAAGATGCCGACGTCAGGGCCTTATGGTCTATTACAGCCAATGGAAGACCACAGCTTATTTCTAACAGATGGGGTGGAAATAATAGGGCCATTCAAAAACTCAAGAGGTTACACGTACATCACTGTAGCCATTTATTACCTCACACAGTTCATGGAGGCAAAACCACTCCTGAACATAGAGGCCGCAACCGACCAGAAGCTTATCGAACGACGAATCATCTTGAAGCACGGATGCCCAGCCACAGTTATCACAGACCACGGTACTCGATGATAGCGCGCTATACTGAAGCATACTTCAAACATCGCGGCATCAGACATGCTGCCACTACCGCATATCATCTCGCAGCAAACGGCTTTTGCAAAAGAGTCAATAAGGCAATCAGACAGGTGATTGCCATGACTACCGCCGGGGAAGAAAAATGGGCCGATGTCCTCTCTTGTATTGCATTCTGTTACAACACCGGGTACCAAGACACCGTTCGCCAAACTCGCTTCTGCCTGGTCTACGGTAGGGATCCAGTGCTACCATTAGATAATGTATACAGCCATCGAGAGCTTGAAGAGCTCAAAGAAGAATCATATTTCATGGTAGTGCGTGAAGGACTACAAAAAGCCAAGAAGCTCGCGGCCACGCACATCTGTCTGGTTCAAGAAAAACAGAAGCGGCACATTGACAAGCACCACACGGACCTTCTGTTTGAAAGAAGACAACTGGCGCCCCTAAGGCTTCAACGTCCGGTGTGAAAACAACTACATCGTACACTGGACCTCACACGATAGTGAACTGTCTCCCGTGAATTATGAGATCGAACTCGCGGACAACATGGGAAGTGACATTGTGCATGTTGAAAACTTAAGACCATATCTGAGCCCCATTGCTCGCATGCAGCCACCCAATGCTTCGGACTAAGGGGTACATAAGTGCCGTGCAGTGTAAATGGTTGTTGGTACTTGTATGTAGTTTTGTGTGCCTGAAAGCGGATAGACAGTGTTATGTTGACTTTTGTAAATAGTTACTGATAGGACTGTTTAAGTTAGTTTAGTTATGTCCGTCTTAGTGCTTTATGTATGAAGTCGGGATGACTAGTTTCTAAACCCAGGCATGTCACGGGTGATAGCAGACGACGCTCGGTGCCCATCTAGTGCTTTTGCGCAATGATACCGAAGTAGATCGGTGCCGAGCTCGCGGGCACTCGAGGAACGTGGAATAAAGAAAACGGTCTGAGAGTCCCTTCCTGATCTCGAAAGAGTGTGGACGTCCTTCTTAGGCCACCTCGTAACCCAGTATATCCGACGGCCACAACGGCACGTCACACACACACACACACAAACACACACACACACACACATATATATATATATGAGATATGACAGACAGTAATGCCAAGGAATGTACAGGGGAAGTTATTAGAACCAATCGAATGTAAATAAGAAGAAAGAAAAGTGGATGAAAAAATTACCAACTGTGAGCAGGAGTCGAACCTACGACCTTCGAATTACGCGTTCGATGCTCTAACCACTGAGCTATCACAGCGGCCCTCCCTCCATCCACTTTTTTGGGTTTATCTGTGAATTTAGAAGTAGGAGTGACAGTCAGCGCCATCTATAAGCCAAACAACGAGTGTGAAAACACTCTTATGCGCATGTTTGGCGTCACGTAGCACGCGAACTTACTATGAGCGGGCAGCTGATTAATTGTCCCTCTTACACAACCTAAACACACCAAGTCTGCCAGTACGAAACCCTCGTTCAATGAAATAAGGGAAAGAAGTGTATACCTAAGGGCTCGTTTTTCCGTGTTTTAACACAATATTAATGAGATATAACAGACAGTAATGCCAAGGAATGTACAGGGGAAGTTATTAGAACTAATCGAATGTAAATAAGAAGAAAGAAAAGTGGATGAAAAAATTACCAACTGTGAGCAGGAATCGAACCTACGACCTTCGAATTACGCGTTCGATGCTCTAACCACTGAGCTATCACAGCGGCCCTCCCTCCATCCACTTTTCTGGGTTTATCTGTGAATTTAGAAGTAGGAGTGACAGTCAGCGCCAGTAGGAGTGACAGTGACAGTCCCCTGTACATTCCTCGGCATTACTGTCTGTTATATCTCATTAATATTGTGTTAAAACACGGAAAAACGAGCCCTTAGGTATACACTTCTTTCCCTTATTTCATTGAACGAGGGTTTCGTACTGGCATACTTGGTGTGTTTAGGTTGTATAAGAGGGACAATTAATCAGCTGCCCGCTCATAATAAGTTCACGTGCTACGTGACGCCAAACATGCGCATAAGAGTGTTTTCACACTCGTTGTTTGGCCTATAGATGGCGCTGACTGTCACTCCTACTTCTAAATTCACAGATAAACCCAAAAAAGTGGATGGAGGGAGGGCCGCTGTGATAGCTCAGTGGTTAGAGCATCGAACGCGTAATTCGAAGGTCGTAGGTTCGATTCCTGCTCGCAGTTGGTAATTTTTTCATCCACTTTTCTTTCTTCTTATTTACATTCGATTGGTTCTAATAACTTCCCCTGTACATTCCTTGGCATTACTGTCTGTTATATCTCATTATTATTGTGTTAAAACACGGAAAAACGAGCCCTTAGGTATACACTTCTTTCCCTTATATATTTATATATATATATATATATATATATATATATATATATCCCAATAGATGAGAGGTAGGTTTGGTCTGCCCGCTCACGAAAGAGTTGGTATGCCACTGCTTGGGTGGAACACGCAATGCGCAGGGCAGATAACTGGTGATCAGGTATGAGCGACGAAATTGATACCATTAGATGACAAGCACAGTCATTGACGGCAGCGAGTTAGAGTGACGTAATGAAGAGGTTAGCAGAAAGAAAAATGGAATAAGCTGGCACAAGAGGGGGTAATTTCGCGATCAATGATAGAAGGCTCCGCCCTCAGATAGATATCACAATTCTACGTACCTGACCTATCAACGATGCCACACCGCAGTGGTCTAGTGGCTAAGGTACTCGGCTGCTGACCCACAGGTCGCGGGATCAAACCCGGCTGGGGCGGCTGCATTTCCGATGGCGACGAAAATGTTGTAAGCCCATGCACTCAGATTTGGGTGCAGGTTAAAGAAGCCCACGTGGTCGAAATTTCCGGAGCACACCACTACGGGGTCTGACGTCGCAACTCACGTCGTACAGGGAAGGAAATTGAAATCCTCGGTACAGATTGGTTAATTGATTGATAGATATGTGGGGTTTTACATCCAGAGACCACCATATGATTATGAGAGACGCCGTAGAGGAGGGTTCTGGAAATTTTTTCCACCTGGAGTTCTTTAACTTGCACCCGATTCTTACCATACGGGCCTGCAGAATTTTCGCCTTCATTTAAAATGCAGCCATCGCAACAAGGATTTCATCCCGCGACCTTCAGGTCAGCAGCCGAGTACCTTAGCCTCTAGACTACCACGGCGAGGTGGTATAGCTTGGCTAACTTTAGGCAGTGTAAAGTGCGATATTACAGTATAGCCTATCATAGCTGTACGCGATGGAGTTTTTTCAGTGTATTTGCACCATTATCAGCGGGACCTTTCAATTGATCCGCCACTGCTACGAAGGTTTTACGTGCCGATGGAAAAAAAAGAGTTAAGAGGCACGCCTGGCCCTATTAATTTTGATCTTGTGTAGCTCATTAGCGCACGCCTTAATCTAAATACTCGCACGTTTTTGCATTTTATCCTCGTCAAAATGCAGCCGCTATGCTTGGTCTGCAATGGTACTCGTGTTGTCGAGCTCTGCAGCACACCACCTTAGCCACTAATATACGCCCAATGCGATTGTGCTTTGAAAATGGTTCGGGAGTACATCGAATCAATTTGTGATCGACAGCGGATCATCATGCACTCTGCAGCTTATTCAGTCACAGATGTGCTGCAAAACTTTCAGTGTCCCAGGGATTCAAAGATACTCCCATTCTCATGTGTTTAAGATTGCAGGAATAAATGTTGCTCAGGTTATATCTGTGTGCAGAAAACACACTGAAATAAAAGTACTCATTTTCTTATAGCACTATATAGTTGATTCATGATTAGGACACACGTTGAAATGTCGACAAAACTTCGCTTGAACATCACTGCGGTGTTTTGTTTTATCATGAACGTACATGTCGAAGAAAAGTGACGCACAGGCTCATGTCATCATGGGTGGGAGCAATATGCTGTGTGCCAACATGAGAAACCGCCCAGCGATAACTGCCAGGCCTCGGCGAAATGCGCAGGACAGTCACAGCGAAAAATGGAAGGGTGGCTGTCACAAACCGAGCGCTCCAAAAAAGGGCGCGCCGCCAAATTCTCGCGACGAAGCACTGAGAGGTCAACAATAAAAAAATGAAAACAAGCATCCAAAGACTCCCAGGGCGCGCGCGCGCGTCCTTCTCCCCTCGGAAGCGTAGGTTCGCCGTCGAACCTCCTCGCATCGGCGGCCGAGCAAGCCCTAGAACGTTCTCGATAGAAAGGCGCGTGGTTATGCAGGGTTGCGTCATCTTTCGTGGACGGCCCTCGTACCATCTCGCCCTCTCCCCAGCCTTCGTTGCGTATCGCGCAGGCGAAATCATGAGAAATTACTGGTATCTCGCGCGGAAGGTGTTTAATCGAGCAGCCGAGATGGGAGATCAGGAGAAGACGGAAGTTAGCGCCAGAGTGCGTCAGGTATTCCGCCGTGTAGTCGGTGAAGGTTTTGTCCTTAGTGACAAATCAGGAGAAGAAGGAAGTATGCGCCAGAGTGCGTAGGGTGTTCCGCCTTGTGGGCAAAACCTTTTGCCTTGCGTGACAAAAGAGGAGAAGAAGAGGATTACTACCTGAGGGGTGAAGACTCGAGCTACAGGCAAGAGTGTGTGTCTACCGCTATTAAGCGAAGACGCGTGGCAACAGCTGCGTGTGGGAAGCCGACGTGTTTTCGGCGAAGGAGTTTGAAGCTTGGAGAGCGGCCAAGTGAAGACGCGAGGTTTCCTGGAAGAGAAACTACGGGGGCAGCAGAATGACAACAATGCTGGACATTGAGTGAGTGATTCTCGGAAGAGTATCATTCAGACTTTTGTTTCAAGAACTTTGGACTGAATAGGTTTTCTAACTCTTTAGTCTTTAAGTGTCTTGCTTGTTCGATGCATGCGACTGCATTGTGATGCGTATTGTTGTCTGTGTACATTGTTTCGAGGGTGGCTAATTGTACTGTGTAGTACATTGTTTGAATGGTGAAATATTGTATTGAACTATTGTCGAGTGTGCATACTTGTGTATCGTTTTGATCTGCCATAATTGAGAATATAATTTTGTTTTGTTTATCAACTCTCGGCTCTGACGTGTTCTTTGGGCCACAGCCGGCGTCCCCTGGCGCGCCAAATAGGAGCACTTCTAAATTGTCCATGCTTTTGTAGTGCGGTTCGGGGGGCCGATACTTCGGCCCTTGGAATCAGCCCGGCGTTCGCCTCCCGAATTGACGGGACCCGTGACAATTATTCTGGTGTCCTCGACAGAACCTTTTGATGCACCGTGTGTCCAAAGTAGTGAGAAAGAGCCTCGAGTTGTTTATAGTGCTATCGGAACAATTTTGTGTGTTGGTCAGTGTTCCCGTTAACGAGTGCAGGGGAGTGTTCCGATAGACTGATTTAGGCAGATACTTTTTACACGCGGCAAGACTTCATTTGCGAGACACAATGGATTTCGAAAAATTAGTAGCTCTTGGTGAGAAGATGGGTCTTTCTGGCGCCGAACTACGGAAGTTGGTCACCCAGAAGGAAAAAGAAGAAAAAGAGAGGGCCAAAGAAGAAAAGGCAGCTGAGCTGAAAAAAAAGGTTGGCGGTCGAAAGAGCCAATGTGGAAAAAGAGGCTGAGTGCGAGAGAGAGAGAGAGGTTGGCACCTGAGAGAGCCAAGGAAGGAAAAGCCGCTGAGTTGGAGAGAGAGAGGTTGGCAGCTGAGAGAGCCAAGGAAGAAAAGGCAGCTGAGTTGGAAAGAGAGAGGTTGGCAGCTGAGAGAGCGAAAGAAGAAAGAGAGCAGCAATTGAAGTTAGAGCAGGAGAGAGAAAACTTGGCAGCTGAAAGGGCGAGAGAAGAAAGAGATGTGGAGATGGCTGAAAGGGAACGGCAGCAGCAGCACGAGATGGAGCTCGAGCAGCTCCGTTTGCAACAGCGAAGTGAAACTCCGGTTCAAGCTCGACTTGAAAACAGCGAACGGGAGGACCACGGCTTCCACTTGAACCCAGCCAAGCTGCTCGTAGCGTTTGATGAAAGGAAGGACGACCTTGACGCGTACCTTCACAGATTTGAGACGATTGCGAGGAGCCAGAATTGGCCGGAATATCAATGGGCAACTGCTTTGAGTACTTGTGTGGGCAACTGTAGGCACAGGTTAGCCAGATGAGGACACAGGACGTTCTAGGACAACGAGAGACTTTTATATACACGAAGACGGACAAAAGGATACACACAACATAAACTCACACATGTATACACGCGTTCATGGTCCTACGCGAAAGGGAGTTAATGTTCTCGTTCGTTCACTCACATTCTACTGTTGGGGCGTAAACGTTGCGCTTGACCTTGAGCTCTCTGGTAGTCAGGAGGCCGTGTGCCTTGTGCTTGCGGAGTTAGTACCGAGGCGGGGCCCGGTCTAGAAGATAACCGGCAGGGGCATCCCAGTACGGTGGTCAACGCCTGGGCTTGCCTGTACACCACTGAGAACAGCGTACCGCCGACTGCCGCGAACAGACCCGGGACAGCGTCTCGCTCCGAGACCAGAGCAGCAGCTGGCCATGACGAACGTTGCTTCAGACCAACGTGGGGGTGAGGTGGGGTGATGCCCAGTCCAGGACGCAACCGAGGACTTTAACGCCGAGACGAGGCCCGGACACGGAGGGTCAGAACGAGTAGCCGGGGCGTGGCCCGAACTTGTCCTTGCGCTCTGCTCTCTGGGGTTAGCCGAGCTGTCCCCGTGGCTCGGGAGCATTTCACGTGGTACGCGCACGAGCACGCGCATAGGCGATCGCATAGTTTTACCGCTATCACCATCATGATGATTCCCGCGCACCCTGAAATATTAAATCGGCCCCGCACACCGATTTTCTACGTCAAAGCATGACGCACACTCTCCAGGGCAGCGTTTTTTACCACATCTTCCCCCCAGTTCAAGAACAGCGAAACGGTGCGATAAAAAAGGGTAGGCATGTTCATAGAGTAGACAACGTATTACCCGCGTCATGAGTTCTTTGTGTGTCTATACGAGTAATCGGAAAGTCTAGTCAGTAGTAACAGATGTGTGGCTAAGATAGTCGGCACCGACATTATCTGAGCCCTGAATGTATTCTACGTGGAAGTCGTAGTCCATCAAGAGTAGACTCCAGCCTAGCACTCGTGTGTTGATTTGACGGGCATAGTTGATGTATTTCAGTGGCTGGTAGTCTGATTGCAAAACGAATGGCCTGCCGTAGAGGTACACATGAATTTCTGGACACCCCACACGATGGCGAGGCATTCTCTCTCAATTGTAGAATATGCCACTTCACGCGGTAGCAGCTTTCTACTCGCGTAGGACACTGGATGCAAGATACCATTGTGTTCTTGTAGAAGGACAGCTCCCAAACTCCGTGATGACGCTTCAGTGCGCAATACGGAAGGCCTTTCGAGGTTAGGTGCTTTCAGTATGGGTCGCCTTGACATCATTGCCTTGAGCTTTTGAAGTGCATCCTGATGCTTGTCATGCCAGTCCAGCTTATTAGGACTTCCTTTCTTCGTGAGCTCGGTAAGTGGATTTGAAAGCTCGGCATAGTTGGGCACAAACTCTCTGTAGTAGCCGGTAAGTCCGAGAAAGGCACGAAGCTCTTTCTTACTTTCCGACTGTTTCGCTGACACGATTTTGTCTGATGTCTCCTTCTGAGGTTGTAGCAGCCCTTGTCCCACAATGTGACCAAGGAAGCTAGTCGTCGGGGAACCTATCTCGCTTTTCTTCGGCTTGATAGTTAAACGCACCTCGCGCACACGTTGAAATACATGGCGTATTGTGACCATGTGTTCATCCCATGTTGCGGTCGCAACAAGAACATCATCAAAGTAGTAATAGACATTGGGAATGTCGCCGACGCCTTCTCGCATCAATCGGTTGAACACGGCAGGTGCAGTCTTTATGCCAAAAGGCATAACCCGGAATTGGTATAGGCCCGAGTCACAGGAAAATTTTGTAGTTTCTTTTGACGTACTGGCCATGGGTGCCTGCCAATATCCTTTTGTGAAGTCAAACTTCGAAAAGTATTGACGCCCAGTAAGTCGTGCAAACATTACGTTAGCGCGGGGAATTGGTTCCGCAATCGGAACGACCACATTGTTAAGTTGACGAAAATCAATGCAGAGGCGCATCGTGCCATCCTTCTTCTTGACAACCACAATCGGCGCTTGATAAGCAGATGTAGACTTCTCTATTATGCCCAGCCGTAAGATTTCCTGGATCTCTTTCTCAATAGCTTCCTTAACAGCGAAAGGTATGGGGTATTGTCGGACATGTATGGGCTGAGCGGTGGTCAATTTCAGCTGGCACTCTACAACATCAGTCTTTCCAGGTAAATCAGAAAATATGTCGTGGAAGGCGGAAAGGAGCTCGTTGACTTGGTTTCTTTGTTCTCTACTAAGGCTAGGTGCTACAGCCACATTCTTCCAATTCTGCGTTTGTGCAAGTGGGGCATGTAATAAATTTTCTGTGTCTTCGATTTTCACTTGATAGATTGACGTTACAGCTGCAGCTGTCGTCGTTGACGTGCCCGAGGCATTCTGCAGCTCGTACATTTTGAGCATGTTGATGTGGAAGACAGTTGTTCGGTGACCGAGGTCCACAGCATAATCCAATAGGCTTTTCTTGTCTGTCACAGTAAAGGGACCCTTCCTTGTTAGTATCAGTTTGTTATGATCGGCGGGTAGCAGCACGAGAACTTTGTCACCCACGCTTAAATCCCGCTTCTTCGCCTTGCGATCATAGTAAGTCTTCTGACGAACACGTGCCTTCGCAAGGTCCTGAGATGCTATTTCACAGGTTCGTTGCAGACGTTCCCGCAATTCTACGATGTATTCGTAGGTTGACTTGGTCGCGTCATCCAACTTTGGGTTAGTCCACAAGTCTCTCAAAATCGTCATTGGGCCGCGAACGTATCGGCCATAAAGCAACTCGAACGGCGAGTATCTGGTCTTTTTTCTGGCATCTCCCGATACGCGAAAAGGAGGGGGCCGAGGTAGCGGTCCCAATTTTTCGGGCTTTCTTGACTCATTCGGCGGAGCATTTGCTTCAACTTGCCGTTGAATCGTTCCACTAACCCGTTTGCCATCGGATAGTAAGGGGTTGTCGGTAATTGCCTGATAGATAGTAGCCGGCTGAACTCCTTCATAACCGACGACATGAAGCTTGTCCCGCGATCGCTTACAATTTCGCGTGGTAGACCAACTCGCGACAGAATTTCCATTAGTCCCTCTGCCACGACCTTGCTTTCACTCGAAGGAGGTGCGATGGCGTCTCGATATCTCGTTGCAAAATCCACCATGGTTAGAATGTACCTGTTGCCCTTGGAAGATGTCAGTGACAAAGGACCGATGATGTCGATGCCCACACGTGAAAATGTGGTCTCAATGATTGGCATGGTACCTAGCGGAGCCCGACCAACCAAATGGCGCGGGACAGTCCGCTGACAGATATCTCAGGACTTCACAAACCTCTTGGTTTCTGATTGAACACCTGGCCAGAAGAATTCGGCAAGAATACGGTCAGTTGTTCGGGATATCCCTTGGTGTCCCGCGAGGATACCTTCATGGGCTAGTTTGAGCACAGTCTCTCGCAGTTGTCTCGGTACGACCAGTTGTTCGAGTTCCTTTTCCGAGAGTAGCTTGTGCTTCCGAAACAAGATTTCATCTACAAGAAAGAAGCAGGTTTCACAATTCTTTACTATTAACTTTTTACCAAGACTCTCATAACAACGCTGTAAGGATGGGTCATTTCTTTGGTATTCCTCAAGCGTCACTTTATCTATGATTGTGGCAGTGGCTTTCAGAACAGGTAGCCTGGTTGTGGCGCGTGTTTCTTCATTGCTGCAGCACTATCACCTAGTGGTACTTGATCTGCGGGTCTATGAGGTGTGCAAGTTGTCTCTACTGTCATTGGTAAGTAGCCTGAATCGTTTCCGACATCACTTTGCGTGTCGTCCACGATGATGGGCACGGGCGAGTTAGCGAGTTTTCTGACTACCTTCCCTCCGCTGTAATCACGATGCCTCTCACGATGCTGTTGGGGCTTGTGCGAATATTCTAATTCTGTAGGTCGGGCACCTTTGATGTTGCCTAGCACGACATCGTATAGAGGGTTCTTCATGCATTTAACTCGCACGACACCGGTGAAGAATGGTGTGTCAATAGAAACGATTGCCTCCGGCAAGTTGTGCACTGCTCTGTCGAGCAGAAAAACCGGACTTGTAGTGCCCGTAAACTTCTCTTCCGGGACAAGCCTTTCTCGTACCACTACCGTGTTGCATCCCGTATCTCGAAGTACAGATACAGTTTTGCCCTCAAGCAATCCTCTCACTACCGGCAGAGTTCCGACATCAGCCACAGTTGGGGTATGCGTTGGTGTCATATTCACGACCGGGATAGTCTCCCCAGTCTGGAGTACGACGTACCCTTCATCCGGTTTCCCCGGTGTGTCAGCATTGTCTCCTTCTTTGGGTGACAGCGTGCACGACGCCAACTGCTTTTCTTGGGTTCGAGTTGTCTCACCAGACGAACCGTTTCTGCCACTCGACCACCCTGTTGCTGACTGGTTATTTCTTGTCCGAGACGAACATTCAGACATACGGCGCCCTGTCTTATTGCACAAGAAACAGAGACTTTGGCCCTTAAACTGGCGCTTAGCAGTTTTTGCTATACGAGCATTTGCTGAGCTCTCCTTATACAACTTGTCCTTGCCCAAATTGAACATATCTTGGGCTTCCAGAAAGCAGTCTGCGTTCTGCGCTAAAGAGTGCAATTTCTTACAGTTCCTCTCCTTCAGAAATACCCTCAGGGTGGGTGAGCATCCCTTCATGAACTGTTCTGAAATCATTACGTCGCGAAGAGCGTCATATGTTTTCTCGACATTTGCCAGCTCCATCCAAAGGTCGAAATGACCTGCTATGCGAGAAGCATATTGGAGCCCCGTCTCCTTGTCCTCTGGTCTCGTCTTGCGAAATTTCTCGCGGTATCTTTCAGCCGTATACCGGAATCGTAACAGCAATGTTGCCTTCAACTGATCATAGTCAGTGGCGGAAGCAGAGTCAAGTCGACTAATCACGGATAACGCCTCTCCCGTCAGGCACAAGCTGACCGAAAAGGCCCATTTGCTCCGAGGCCACTCCTGAGACACCGCGACGCGCTCAAAACGCTGCAGATATGCGTCGAGGTCATCTCGCATCTCGTTGAACGGTGGCAATAGCTTGTGCGGGCCACAGCTATCCATTACAGCTGGGGACGCTGCGTCATCGCTTACTGGACGCCCTATCTCTCCCGCGTTCGAAGCAGTCTTTTGCTCTTGCAACTTTAGCTTCAACAGCAAAACGCGCTCCTCGGCTTGCAGCCGTCTTTCCTCTAGCGCTATCTTTTCTCGCTGCTCGTCGCGAACTTGCGCACGAAGGTCCCTTTCGATATCGCGCTCCGCGTCAACCCATTCCTGCAGGGCCGATCCTGTTAGACCCATGTCCGTTCCGATCGCGTGCAGTTTCTCTAAATCCATCAGTTCGTCCCGCCCGTCTGGCTCTCGGCAAGAAGGTAAGGCCGATCTATCCTGGCAGGCTCGGCAAAATTTGTTGGCAACTGTGGGCACAGGTTTGCCAGATGAGGACAGAGGACGTTCTAGGACAACAAGAGACTTTTATATACACGAAGACGGACAAATAGATACACAAAACATAAACTCACACATATATACACGCGTTCACGGTCTTACGCGAAAGGGAGTTAATGTTCTTGTTCGTCCACTCACATTCTACTCTTGGGGCGTGAACGTTGCGCTTGGCCTTGAGCTCTCTGGTAGTCAGGAGGTGGTGTGCCTTGTGCTTGCGGAGTTCATACCAAAGCGGGGCCCGTTCTAGAAGATAGCCGCCAGGGGCATCCCAGTACGGTGGTCAACGCCTGGGCTTGCCCCGCCGCGGTGGTCTAGTGGCTAAGGCACTCGGCTGCTGACCCGCAGGGCGCGGGTTCGAATCCCGGCTGCGGCGGCTGCATTTCCGATGGAGGCGGAAATGTTGTAGGCCCGTGTGCTCAGATTTGGGTGCACGTTAAAGAACCCCAGGTGGTCTAAATTTCCGGAGCCCTCCACTACGGCGTCTCTCATAATCATAGAGTGGTTTTGGGACGTTAAACCCCACATATCAATCAACGCCTGGGCTTGCCTGTACACTACCAAGAACAGCGTACCGCCGACTGCCGCGAACAGACCCGGGACAGCGTCTCGCTCCGAGACCAGAACAGCAGCTGGCCGTGACGAACGTTGCTTCAGACCAACGTGGGGGTGATGTGGGGCGATGCCCAGTCTAGGACGCACCCCAGGACTTCAACGCCGAGACGAGGCCCGGACACGGAGGGTCAGAACGAGTAGCCAGGGCGTGGCCCGAACTTGTCCTTGCGCTCTGCTCTCTGGAGTTACCCGAGCTGTCCCCGTGGCTCGGGAGCTTTTCACGAGGCACGCGCACGAGCACGCCCATAGGCAAGCTTCATCATTTCACCGCCATCACCATCATGGTAACTCCACGCACCTGGAATGCTAAATTGGTCCCGCACACCGATCATAAATAATTCGACCCCGAACACCGATCTTCTACGTCAAAGTACGACGCATCTGGCAAGCTTGACTCGATGAATTCATTGTGCTGCCCGGTGCCTGTGTTCGCCGCAACGGCATGAGTGAGTGGTCGTTGGCCTAGGCATCGGGTCACGAGCATGCGGTGCCGTGCATTCCGTGTGTGGACGCCCTTGGTACATCGTCAAAGACAAAACATTATCATCGTTGAATGTGTTCAGTTTATGCGTATTGTGTCAGTTGTCTATGTCTTTCAGTTGTGCTCCGTCTTACTTGATAATGTATTTTCTGTGTTCACGGTCACGGCTCTGCGCGTCTGAGTTCCTGGGTCCACAAACAATCACAGTCACCGAGAATAATTGTCTGCTAAGTGAAACCAGCTGTACGGTTTTAATATGGCAACCCAAGAGCTGGAATGTTATTTCAAGGCACATGAAGTCGAGTTACACTTGAAAAGTGTACAGATTCTTTCAGGTGTGGCACAATCTTGTCACATACTTTTGCCTTTTTTATTATCATTTACTTTTATCACTGTCTTCTGTCGATGTGGATGAGCGATGATAAAGAATACCGCTGTCAAAGTGCGCTTTTATGCCGTTAAATCTTTGAGTGTATAGTACAGTGCCCTATGGTGCCGGCGAGACACTTAGACATTCCAGTCTACAACATTGGTGCAACTCCGTCTCCAACGTGTGCGTCGGAACTTCAACCCGGCAACGCACTTTAAACCAGATGATTGTCAGCAACCAAAGTGTCTATCTGACACCACCTCTACATCCTTCGGCATCGTCATACTGCACGCTCTGTGAACTAGTTCAACACCAGCTGCCACAGTGCATGCAACTTTCTTGAACTGGGGGGAAGATGTGGGGAAAAACATTGCCCCGAAGAGTGTGCGTCATGCTCTGACATAGAATATCAGTGTGCGTGACCAATTTAGCATTCCAGGTGCGTGGAGTTGCCATGATGGCGATAGCGGTGAAATGATGAAGCTCGCCTATGGGCGTGCTCGTGCGCATGCCTCGTAAAAAGCTCCCGAGCCACGGGGACAGCTCGGCTAACCCCAGAGAGCAGAGCGCAAGGACAGGTTCGGGCCACGCCACGGCTGCTCGTTCTGACCCTCCGTGTCCGGGCCTCGTCTCGGCGTTGAAGTCCTGGGGTGCGTCCTAGACTGGGCATCGCCCCACCTCACCCCCACGTTGGTCTGAAGCAGAGTTCGTCACGGCCAGCTGCTGTTCTGGTCTCGGAGCGAGACGCTGTCCCGGGTCTGTTCGCGGCAGTCGGCGGTACGCTGTTCTCGGTGGTGTACAGGCAAGCCCAGGCGTTGACCACCGTACTGGGATGCCCCTAGCGGCTATCTTCTAGACCAGGCCCCGCCTCGGTACGAACTCCGCAAGCACAAGGCACACCACCTCCTGACTACCAGAGAGCTCAAGGCCAAGCGCAACGTTCACGCCCCAAGAGTTGAATGTGAGTGGACGAACAAGAACATTAACTCCCTTTCGCGTAAGACCGTGAACGCGTGTATATATGTGTGAGTTTATGTTGTGTGTATCTCTTTGTCCGTCTTCGTTTATATAAAAGTCTCTCGTTGTCCTAGAACGTCCTCTGTCCTCATCTGGATAACCTGTGCCCACAGTTGCCCACAACTTGCTTGAGTGGTGAAGCGCTCAGTATGTACGGTAGGCTGACGCCGACCGATGCAGCCAACTATGCAAAGCTGAAAGCTGCTTTGCTGAAGCGAATTAAATTTACTGTGGAAGGTTTCCGGGACAGATTTTGGACAGCAAAGCCAGCTGATGGTGAGACGGCTAGGCTAAACAATACGCCGCCCGCCTTAGCCAGTATTTCGACAGATGGATTGAACTTTCAGGGACAGCGCCGGAGTACGATGAGCTTAGAGAGCTCCTTATTAGAGAGCAATTTCTTACTAGTTGCCACCCAAGCCTGTCACTGTACTTATAAGAGAGGAGAGCTAAGTCACTGGAAGTCATGCTTGAATTAGCTGATCAATTGTTGGAAGCGCAAGGTGGTTTTAATTTGGCCAAGGTCAAGAAGGAGTGTCCTGAAGATTCGAGGAAATCGGCTCCCGAAGAAAATAAGCGTGCACCGGAGAGCATTCCGCGATGTTTTCTGTGTACACGAGTGGGCCACCATGCTAACAACAGTGAAACAATTTTTACGAGCCCTACGGTATTAAAATGTTTCAAGTGTGGTCAGACTGGGCACAAAGCAGACGCATGTCGTAACGGAGCGAGTCAAACTCACCAGGTATCCTGTGTGCTAGCAGCACCGAAATCCTATGGTGAAGCCATCACCAACAGATTTGTAGAGTTGAAAAATGGGGAAAACTTCCTATTGTGGATGCTGTAATGACACAACAGCCAACCGGTGTTACGAAGGGAATGCCAACGCTGCCTGGAAAAGTTGCGGGCAAAAAGGTTACGGTGTCAAGAGATACCGGTAGCTCCACTGTTATTGTGCGAAGAAATTAGGTGCGGGAAAGTGAGTTAACAGGCGAAACGAAAGCGGTTTGCCTAATTGACAGTACGGTTCGGATGCTTCCCGAAGCAGAGATTGAGGTTGAAACACCGTACTTACGCGGCAAGGTTACTGCTCTATGCATGACGACTCCCCTGTATGGCCTCGTCATCGGAAACATCGACGGGGCGCGAGGGCCGAATCCAGAATGTTTGGGGGAAGACCCGAAGATGGAGGCCCCGCTGACACAGAGACCACGAGATTCAACGGAGAACAATCCTGTGAAGGATTTCACTCGAGCTTAAGGTGAAGCCGCGGTGCAAGAGACAGTGAATGAGAAGATGATCGTGTTGAATGAGTTCACGTGCTGAGCAGCTGGACTTACGTCGGCACGATCTCAACCAACTGACAGTGTAAAGGTGACGGAGTCGGCCAGCCAGGCCCAATGCCGTGACATGAACAAGCTGGTAAATAAACAGACAGGACCCGTTGAACGTTACGACCCGTTAACGGTGTCGGAAGTGACAACGATGACTGAGACGCCGCCTCAGATACCATCGTTGGAAAGGGCTCGCCAAAAAAGAACAAGAAAGAACAAGAAGAGGTCGAGCGAGCACCGCAAGAAAGGGTTCAAGCGCAGCTCGAAGTACTCAGGATAGGTGCTGAGGTCAAATTGGAATGCGTTTGGCTGTGTTGAGCCTCAATGTGTTGTGTTTTGTTATCCTGTGTCGCAACTGTATTTCGAGCGAATCAAAATGTATGTTATGGTGATGTGATGTATAGTATTGTACAATTGTTGTAATGAGAGAACTTTGTTCATTTGTATTGTTCAGAATATGTGATGAAGTGTTGTTGTCATGTACATGTGGTTATATTTCATGTGTTGTGAGATTGAATTACAATGTACAATTGTATTGAATCATCTATTGTGAATGTGATGTGTCATGATCGACGGACAATGTTACAGTCTTTGAGAGTGTGGGGACTGTTCGCGCTCGTTTGTGTGGTTTTGAATATTATGAGATAATATTCCTAAAGTGGGGGGCAGTGTCACAAAGCGAGCGCTGAAAAAAGGGCGCGCCGCCAAATTCTCGCGACAAAGTGCCAAAAGGTCAAGTATAAAAAAATAAAAAAAGAAAACAAGCATCCAAAGACTCCCCGGGCGCGCATCTCTCCCCCCTCGGAAGCGTAGGTTCGCCGTCGAACCTCGTCGCATCGGCGGCCATGCAAGTCCTAGAGCGTTCTCGATGGAAAGGGACGTGGTGATGCAGGGTTGCGTCATCTTTCGTGGACGGCCCTCGTACCGTCTCGCCCTCTACCTAGCCTTCGCTGCGTATCGCGCTGCCGAAATGATGAGAACTTTCTAGAATCTCGCGCGGAAGGTATTCAATCGAGCAGCCGAGATGAGAGATCAGGTGAAGACGGAAGTTAGCGCCAGAGTGCGTTGGGTATTCCGCCGTGTAGTCGGCGAAGGTTTTGTCCTTAGTGACAAAGCAGGAGAAGAAGGAAGTGTGCGCCAGAGTGCGTAGGGTGTTCCGCCTTGTGGGCGAAGCCTTTTGTCTTCCGTGACAAAGGAGGAGAAGAAGAGGATTTCCACCTGAGGGGTGAAGACTTGAGCTACAGGCAAGAGTGTGTGTCTACTGCTATCGAGCGAAGACGCGTGGCAACAGCTGCGTGTGGGAAGCCGACGTGTTTCCAACGAAGGAGTTTGAAGCTTGGAGAGCGGCCAAATGAAGACACAAAGTTTCCTAGAAGAGAAACTTCGGGGGCAGCGGAACGACAACAACGCTGGACATTGAGTGAGGGAATCTCGGAAGAGTATCAATCAGACTTTTGTTCCAAGAACTTTGGACTGAGTAGGTTTTCTGACTCTTTAGTCTTTAAGTGTCTTGGTTGTTCGATGCATGCGACTGCATTGTAGTGCGTATTGTTGTCTGGTCCTTTGTTTCGAGAGTGGCTGATTGTACTGTGTAGTACATTGTTTGAATGGTGAAATATTGTATTGAACTATTGTCGAGTGTGCATACTTGTGTATCGTTTCGATCTGCCATAATTGAGAATATAATTTTGTTTTTTTTATCAACTCTCGGCTCTGACTTGTTCTTTGGGCCACAGCCGGCGTCCGCTGGCGCGCGAAATAGGACCACTTCTAAATTGTCCTCGCTTTCGTGGTGCGGTTCGGGGGGCCGATACTTCGGCCCTTGGAATTAGCCCGGCGATCGCCTCCCGAATTGACGGGACCCGTGACAGTGGCCTTCCTAGAGTCTTTTCCAAGCACTCTTCGAACAAATACTAGAGCCACACTTGCATGTTAACCACAGCTCGAATGCAACTCCCTTAAGAGTCGACTCAGTTGAACTCACTCTGAGATTGAGCAGTGACTGTGAGTCCGAGTGAGTTCGGCCAGAAAAATTATGGTCAGTCACAGTCTGAGTGAGTTCAAAGTGTGTCTGGGTGAGTTCCACTTTCTTTTGCCGGCTTATGGCCCTTTCTATGTACTCCTAATGATTACTATCAGCCTTATCTAGGCTCACGACTACTTCCATCTATCTTAAAGCAATGTCTTCATCATCATCATGATCACCATCAGCCTGACTACGTCTACTGCAGGACAAAGGCCTCTCCCATGTTCCGCCAGATAGCCCGGTCCTGTGCTTTCTGCTGCCAATTTATACCTGCAAACTTCTTAATCTCATCTGCCCACCTAACCTTCTGTGTCCCCCTAACCCGCTTCCCTTCTCTGGGAATCCAGTTAGTTGCCCTTAACGACCAGCAGTTACCCAGTATACGCGCTACATGCCCGGCCCATGTCCATTTCTTCTTCTTGATTTCAGCTATGATATCCTTAACCCCCGTTTGTTCCCTAATCCACTCTGCTCTTTTCTTGTCTCTTAAGGTTACACCTACCATTTTTCTTTCCATTGCTCGCTGCATCGTCCTCAATTTAAGCTGAACCCTCTTTGTAAGTCTCCAGGTTTCTGCTCCGTAGCTAAGTACCGGCAAGATACAGCTGTTATATACCTTCCTCTTAAGGGATAGTGACAATCTACCTGTCATAATTTGAGAGTGCTTGCCAAGTGTGCTCCACCCCATTCTAATTCTTCTAGTTACTTCAATTTCGTGGTTCGGCTCCGTGGTTATTACCTGCCCTAAGAAGACATAGTCTTTTACAACTTGAAGTGCACTATTACCTATCTCGAAGCGCTGCTCTTTTCCGAGGTTGTTGTACATTACTTTTGTTTTCAGCAGATTCATTTTAAGACCTACCTTTCTGCTCTCCTTGTCTAACTCCGTAATCATGAGTTGCAATTCATCCCCTGAGTTACTAAGCAATGCAATTCATCGGCGAAGCGCAGGTTACTAAGGTAATCTCCATTAACTCTTATCCGTAACTGTTCCCATTCTAGGCTTCTGAAAACCTCCTGTAAGCACGTGGTAAGTAGCATTGGGGAGATTGTGTCCCCCTGCCTTACACACTGCTTGATTGGTATTATGTTGCTTTCTTTATGAAGCACTATGGTAGCAGTTGATCACCTGTATATTTCTTTCAGAATGTTTATATATACTTCATCGACGCCCTGATTCCGCCGTGCCTGCATGACGGCTGATATTTCTACTGAATCAAACGCCTTCTCGTAATCTATGAAGGCTATGTATAGTGGTTGTTTATATTCTGAGCATTTCTCCATTACCTGATTGATAGTATAATTGCGGTCGATTGTTGAGTAGCTTGTTGGAAATCCTGCTTGTTCCTTTGGTTGATTGAATTTGAATGTTTTCTTTACTCTGTTAGCAATTACTTTTGTAAATAGCTTGTATACTACAGAGAGCAAGCTAATCGGCCTGTAATTCTTCAAGTCCTTATCATCTCCTTTCTTATGTATTAAGATGATGTTAGCGTTCTTCCAAGACTCTGGTACTCTTCCCGTCAGGAGACACCTGGTAAACAGGGTGGCTAGTTTTTCTAACCCAATCTGTGCTCCATCTTTTAGCAGATCTGATGTTACCTGATCCTCACCAGCAGCTTTGCCTCTTTGCATGCTCTCCAAAGCTTTTCTGACTTCTTCTATTATTACTGGTGGGGTGTCATCTGGGTTACTGCTAGTTCTTATAGTATTAAAGTCGTGGTTGTCCCAGCTACTGTACAGATCTCTGTAAAACTCCTCCGCTATTTTAACAATCTTATCTATACTGGTAATTATTTTGCCTTCTTTGTCCCTCTTGTGCATACGTCCGATTTTTGCCTATGCCAAGTTTCCTCTTCACTGCTTTGACGCTTCCTCCGTTTTTCAGCGCGTGTTCAATTCTTTCCATGTTATACCTTCTTACGTCGGATACCTTACGCCTATTAATCAACTTCGAAAGCTCTGCCAGTTCTATTTTGTCTGTTGTACTTGAGGATTTCAAGATTTCACGCTTCCTAATGAGATTCTTCGTTTCCTGGGAAAGCTTGCCAGTGTCCTGTCTAACTACCCTGCCTCCAATCAACTTCCACTGCACACTCCGTAATGATACTCGTCGATTATCATTCATTGTATCTATGCTAAGGTTGGTTTCCTCACTAAAAGCCGAGTACCTGTTCTGAAGCGAGACTCTGAATTCCTGTACTTTCCCTCTCAGTGCTAGCTCATTGATTGGCTTTTCGCGTATCAGTGTCTGTCGTTCCTTTCTCAAGTCTAGGCGAATTCGAGACCGTACCATTCTATGGTCACTGCATCGTACCTTGCCAACCACTTCCACATCCTGCACGATGCCTGGGTGTGCACTCATTAAAAAGTCTATTTCGTTCTTATTTTCGCCATCAGGGCTCCTCGATGTCCACTTGCGGTTTTCTCGTTTTCGGTAGAAGGTATTCAAAATCCGTAAATTATTGTGTTCAGCGAATTCTATTAGTAGCTCTCCTCTGGCGTTTCCAGTACCGATACCATAATCTCCTACTGCCTGGTCTCCAGCCTGCTTCTTCCCTACTTTTGCATTAAAGTCGCCCATCACTATTGTATACTGTGTTTTTACCTAACTCATTGCCGATTCCACGTCTTCATAGAAGCTTTCACTTGAAGCGTTATCATGGCTGGATGTAGGCGCGTAAGCCTGTACCACCTTCATCTTGTATCTCCTATTCAGTTTAATTACGATACCTACCACCCTTTCATAAATTCTTTAGTCTTCCTCTATGTTTCTGTGAATTAGGAACCTACTCCCAGTTCTCTTCTGTCAGCCAAGCCCCGATAGCAAAGGACGTGCCCATTCTGTAGTGCCGTATAGGCCTCATCTGTCCTCCTAACCTCACTGAGCCCTATTATATCCCATTTTTAACACCCTCTAGCTCCTCGAATAGTACAGCTAGACTTCCCTCACTAGATATGGTTCTAGCGTTAAACGTTGCCAAGTTCAGGTTCCAATGGCAGCCTGTCCTGATCCAGAGATTCTTAGCACCCTCTGCTGCGTTGCAGATCTGACCGCCGCAGTGGTCAGTTGCTTCGCAGCTGCTGGGGACTGAGGGCCGTGAGTTATTTGACGTATGCATGTGGGAGGTAGTGGCCAGATACATCATCAGGGTGGCCAATCCTTCTGTGGTGTGGGAGTGCGTTGCCGGTGGCGGTAACCGGCGAGGCCGCACCCCAGGCCTCGTAATGCAGTTCCATCACCACCCGAATTTTTTTTAGTTTTTTTAATCCGGTTGGGAACTGCGCGGCACCGGGATTTAACCACGGACCTTTTGCATGCGAGGGGGATGCTCTAACCACTGCGCCATCGCTGCTTCTGCATGTGCTTCATACACCATTTCAATTATTACTGATTTGAAGCGCGAATTGGGTAGGGTGGTTGCCTTGATCTTGCCGTCGCCAACCATTCCGCAGAAGTTCTTGATAAGTGTACATTGTCATCCCTTCCAAGAAAAATAACCTAACTTATAAGCGTATTCAAACGTACTATATAAAATGGCATCAAGAAGAGCACAGATTACGTGAAATGTTGGTGTTAAAAAACATTGACACTGTGGTCAAAGAAGCTAATTCCTTACTAACGGACTCATGAGTCGACTGACTGGGACTCACTCACACTCTGATCAAGCCGTGAGTGCGAGTGTGAGTCAGTCCGGGTGAGGAATGTTTTGGTGAGTTTGAGTCCTAGTGAGTCTATCTCGGAAAATTATTATTGAGTGTTAATTTCAGTGAGTCTAAAGGGCTAAATATATTTATAGAGCGAGTCTGAGTGAGCTCCATAAGTTTAGCGAACCCACGACGATTACCACTACGTCACAAATCAACAAAAGTTGCGTGTAGTCGGGAAGCAACCACAATGTCATTATTCATCATTTTCAGGAAAAGCGTGGTACCCGCTACACTTGTAAGGCACTATGTGCAATATGTTCACGTTGTGACTGATGGCACTGAAGAATCGTGCTCGACATTTTTGTAATGGGTTCGAACATTCAGTGAACTAATCATTACGCAGTTCGCATAACGTGACACCTGGTTGTTACTTCACTGTTCTCAAGCGCTTTATTACTTATGTTAACGCGATTCCTTACAATATCATAGTATCAGGTTTCAATGAAGTTTCCAGCACCGCAGGAGCTCAGTGCTAGAGTATTGGGCTGCCACGAAGATAACCTTGATTCTATTCCAATTATGTCATCGGTATTTTTATTAGTTTTTACAGCGAAAGGCGTATACGGCTAGGAGAAAGTAAAAGCTGCCTGGCCTCGGTGTCGCGCGCAATCTCGAATGGATGTCCTATAAGATACGTCATTCTCAGCGTCATACCCAAGCGTGCGTGCCATTGGCTGCGTTGTGAGTGATCGACGTCGTCCATCTTGCCGCAGCCGGGGTGCCGAGCACACACGCATCAGTTTCCTTTGAAACTTGTAAATTTTGTATGTCACGAACAACTCTAAAAGAGCGCCGATAGTAGAGACATGAGAGACCTCGCATTTGCCGGGTTGATAGTGCAGTCCTGGCACAAAAACAGGCCTGGGAGGTCATATGCCGGCAGCAAGTGCGTACCGATCATCCGGCAGCCTTATTGTGAATCGTAATGCAAGCGCCGGTGGTGGGCGGATCCTGCAAACCACGCTGGCGGTTGGCTCATGATGTCATACTCTTGCAACAACGCCGCGCGAACAATGATTGCGTGGTTCTTGGCGAAGAGAGAAGGGCACCCTAATGCCTAGCCGAACCAGTGGCATAGCGGCGCCAACGTGATTATTGCGGTAGCGCGTTCATCGAGGAAAACGCCTGCTTTAGCGGGAGTTTCTCCAGCGGCACTTTTTCTTCAGCTGCGATGACTATGGCTACCTGTGGATCGAGCACAACCACTGTAACGCTTTGCAAAACACATTGAGCGGTACATTCCACTTTTCCCAGACCGTGATCATGTGAGGCACAATGTGTGGCATGTGAATTAACTAACCACTGCTGTTAACCGAAGTCAAACGTGTGTCTAATATAACATGAACCACAAACGTGGGAACAATAATTGTGAAAGGCTTCAGTACCACGCCAGGATGAACCCACTGCTAAGCACCGGGGCCGCATGTTCCAGCTGTCGCTGTTCAACCATTTGTACGGAGTGCTTGGGCGGTTTTTTTTTTGTTTCGCGAGTAAGTTGTTAGAAACTGTGGTGGCGGCGGACAACTATGGTCCCGTGAGATCCTAATTAACGTCATTGCTGGTAAAACGCGGGCAAGAATGGCTGAATTTATGCAAGCACGCCGACACTTAAAATTGCATTTCAGTAGGGTGAAGGTCAACTCAGCCAACGAGTAAATTAGAATTGTCTGAAGGTAAACTGAAAACGTCGTAGCTTTGACGACAAAGGCGAAGCAATCAGCGCGATAGCAACATATTAGAAGGTTACGCGCAGAATGACAAGCATATCCAAACGTGTCCTGCATTTCTCATGCACAAATGACGGAAGAATTTACTCACCGGTACAGATAAGCGCGAATAGGCGTCTCAGTTTTTGCTTCGTTGTGTCTGAAAAGCACGTCTTTTTCGCAAACAGAGACTGTGCTACGATTGCAGTGACCTTTGTGCGCCCTGTAACTGGGCTTTCATCTGAAAGATACTGTTGCAACGTCAATGAAGACGTACGATTATCCCCCCCCCCCCCCCCCCCGCGAGACAAGCGTGCGCATGAGCGTCCACCCTGCCCCCTCTCCACGGGGGCAAACTACGCGTGGGAGATAAGAGCGTGCTCCACCGCGTCGTGACCATGTGGCAACGCGCGCTCATTGCGCCGTCTTGCTGATAGAGCTTACAACATGATAGGTCCCCCAGAAAAGTTCGCCACCATCGGTAAGTGGTAGATATGAAAAGCTTGCTGTTTAAACGTTGAAGGAGGTGCTCCTTCGTCGTTCAGTGGCTAGCGCCTTACAATCACATTTCAGTGGTCGACCATTCAATTTCGCGCACTGAAGTCTTTTATGGGTTAATTTTTTGTTGAATTTTTCTATATGAGAATACTTATACATATACCGTGACTGACGGCGACACTGGCGGCAAAATTCAGCCGAGAGTATCTACATAATTGCTATCACAATAAAAAGAAGCCCGCGGCATCACCTAATAGATTAAATAAAATAAGACTTCAGAAAACATCGAGAGGGAACATGCCTCGCATGTACTCCACTCATGTTGGCACCGAAAAAAAGCACAAATATAGTTTGCGTAGGCGAGTAGCATCTTTTTTATTTTATTAGTCGCTTCCCCTTTTTCGCATTTGTTTCTCACCTGATTCCACTTCGCAGCTGGATATTTTCACCAAGCTCGTGTTATAATAATACAACCCCATCAAATTACACAGGAAAGGTGAGAGAAATAGCGACAGCATGAAACAGTTGGTCTTCACTCCGCGTGATGGCGAGACCAGTTACACACTGATCACTGGTGCGCAAGTTTTGAATGCTCACTGGGAGGGCACTTCAACATTCCCGGCATCGCCATAATACACTGGGCAGGGCTCTTTGCACGGTGCCTTGAAGTAGTTCAAGCCAACGCATAAGTAGCCGCAGCCGAAGTAGGTTCGTCAGGGGTCACTTCTGGCTGTATTCACACGAGTGTGGGCTAACCTCAGATGAAAACGTACAGCCAAGGTCTTAGGTTTCGCAACACAAAGACACCCGCGCGCACAAGGGGAGTTCATAGACACAAGAGTCGGCGAATGGTTTTAAAGCAGTCAACAACCCATGTGTGCGGCTCAAGCGAAGTATACATTTGTGAATTTTACGCCTAAGGTTGTTCTGGGAAAACAAAAAAATTGGTCAACAACGAGCCGGTCTCATAAACGTACATACACTTCCAGCTAGAATGTATACACAAGGTTCTCCAAACTTCGAGCATCTCCCGCGACAGTGACGCTGCTTCTTTAGTGACTCCACTGTTTCTTAAAAATCTTGTTCCCTTGTTCATAAAGAATACAATAGAAACCTCGTGAGTGCCGAGACACTCCACTTTGCACGCATTTCCAATTAATTGTGGTATCTGTAGCACAGCATTCCTTTTTCGCTGATACACTGCTACGCCTACTATTCAATTTTGATGCGGTGTTACTGAGCATTCAGTTAACATAACGTTAAAAATGATACCAGAAAGGCATATACATTAAACACACGGGCAGGCTGATTTAGTTTCGAGCATGCATGATCAACTGACCATACCAAGTTAGTGCAAAACTTGCATGGTGGCTGTCACCGAAAACATTATTGCCGAAAGGAACAACCACAAGTTACCTACACTTTATTATGAGTCACTCTTTCTGCACTTAGTGCTTATAATTAACTAAAATAAATAGCTCCGGAGAGCTAATTCACTTCGCTGAGCGTTCCAGCGCTGAATTTTTGCAAACTGTGTTGCAAAACATGAAAAATAACACACACATTTTATTCAGCCGTTACATCATTTCATGATCCTCTTACAATAGTAGCAAAACACTCGTTCTTAAACAATGCTCCAACTGCGATACAAACCGGCTTTGTGGGAACGTACGTCACATAATTACTATACAAGCTGCCAGGCATAAATGTGCCATGATTTTGTGCACAGACAAGCATTCAGCCCCAAAAAGAGCACAAAGCATGTACATTCTACATAAAGTCGAGGTGTCCATGCGTCAAACTGAAAGGACAAATGTTTACACCTACAATTTTTCGTCCCTTTTTTTCACAAATTCACATGTCAGGCAGCTTGGATTCTCCTATGATAATATACAAAAAGACACACTCGCACTTTTACTTCAATGCAACATAAACCATAAACCAGCAGTACATGCGGTTTAAACGAGTGCCCTTACTATCGTTGCTTTTCACCCTGTTTTCCTAACGGCATAAATCATGTAGCACGAAAGCTTAGTGAATTTATAACATAACTATGACGCTTTTTCTTCTTTTTTGCAGGGCACTGCTTCATTTTTATCTTTGAATGAAGAGATGTGTGAATGCACACATTCGCAGGACATGCCATGGAGAGGGTATAAACAGCAATAACATAAATTGTTGGAGTTTTCACGTCCCAAATTCATAATTAGGTTAGGGCTCAAACAAACAAAATGGCCACTAATTTTCTTGAAATTTTGCTACTAGGCTTCTGCCTCAACCAATTAATTTCAATTATGGCCTCGGTAACAGCGGTTCATAGATTAGTATTTCTAATGACAGTGGCATTGAGATACACGTGAAACTGAACGTACACAT